>LFZO01000491.1:0-32083 GCA_001578225.1 Pseudocercospora musae
CTTAGATAGTATAGATACTAGGGTATTAAGGACTGCTTTATCTAGTACCTATTCAACCTTTAGCTTTATTAGGTACATCCTAATGATCTTGAACCATAATTCATGATTCTCCCTTATCAAGATTAGTATAGCCCTTCTCTTGCTAATTCTACCTTCTTAATCTATAATTTCTTTTATAAATCAAACCTAAACAAACTCTAGAAACAAGCTCTTTCTTTAATCTAAAAATGATAGTTTCTAGATAGCTGTCTTCCTTAGTTAGTAGATCCCTAGCTCTACTAGGCTAGTAACTTCCTTAAGTCCTTCCTAACTGTCTTAACCTATAGGTTAGGGTATTAGTAGTACTAAGTACTAAGTCTAAGGCTTATCCTAAGGTGCTCAAAACTTAGCCTTATCTATTCCCTTTATACTTCTAAGTGTACCTTACTAGGTTCTTTTATAGCTTATATATATAGGGCTTCTTTATACAATGTGTATAGGTCTACCTCAAGTCTCCCTTTCCTATTTTGCCTCTTCCTTCTAGGACTAGACTTATAGGTCTAGGAGTAACCTATACTACTTTGGTCTTTCTACCTTGTAGTTACAAACCCGGGCTCATAACCTATCGAGCTAAGGAGGGCCGATAGGTATAAATGGATTATAAACTATAATAGAAGCTACAAGGACTAGTAGGGGCTAAAGTAGGAATAGCAAGTGTGTTCTTTTTTTTATTATCTATAGGTTAGAGCTCAACCTGAAAGGGGTTAGCTTGGATTAGTTACATGATTATTATTATGTAATCCAATCTGCTTGGCATCCCCTACTAGGTAACTAACTAGACTATATATTCCAATAGTTATAGAGATAGGACTAAAAGGACAAAACGAGATTATATAGTTAAACTCGAGGATACTTAGCCTAGATTAGATACATTTAGGTATATCTAGCTAACTCCTTACTTAAGGAAACCTTAATAGCCTAAAATAGGCTAACTAAGGATAGCTAGAACTACTAACTTAAGGCTTAACTTATACTAGTAAACAAACGGACCTTCTTAATCCAAGATAGCCCTACTAGGTATCGAAAGAATCCTTATCGAACTACTAGTCCCGAAAGAGCTTATAGGGAATTACGAACTCCTAGCTAGATCGTTAGTACTTAGCTTCTCCTTTACTAGCTAAGTAAGAGCTATATAGGCCTTACTAGTAGGCATACGAGCTAGAATACGCTAAAACGCCTTAACTTAACCTACGTATAGCTAAAGGTAGATACTTAGGCCCTTCGAAACCTTCTACTAGTCCTTCTCGAGTCCCTTCGTCTTCTTCTTAGACGAAACGTAGCTATTTCTAACGCGCTTATACTTCTTAGTTAGGATCTAGTTAAATCGGGTTAGCTAAGGCTAAGGAGCCTAAGATAGGTCGAAGGGAACTATATATATCCTAGTAGCTAGATTACGCTCTATCTCCTCCTTTATTATAGTATCGTAGTCCTTCTAGGGACCTAGAAGAGGTTAGCTAAGGTAAACTAGGACAAAGAGGATCGAAATAGACTAGAAGTATCGAACTTGGCCTTATCTACATAGGTACAGAATTAGAGGTTACACTTGATATAACTAGTATATTCGAGAAGGACTATCTACGAGGAAGTCCGAATACAAGTGTAGTAGTTATAGCCTTAGGCATTATATACGTAATAGAGGCATATACATATACTTTAAGCTATACACATAATAGAGGCATATACACATACTTCAAGTTATTCCCTTATTGTATACATATAGCTAAACAAACGAACAAAGCAAACAAAGGGGTATTGGATAGACTAGTAGTTAAACTAAACAATGTGTATCCTCTTTCTAACTAGACTAATACTTAGTAGTAGGCTAAGTAGCGTTTTGAATAGCGCTCTTATAGTCTATAAGGTTTAACTATTTAACAAAGCGACTATGCTTAAGCTTGTTAAGCGGCTTAGTAATCCATTAGTAATCTAATTATAAGTACTAATCTAGGTAACGATGACTATACTATTAGCGATCTTCTCTTAGATATAGTATACCCTAGTATCTATATACTTAGTATAGCCATTAGTCGTAGACTTAGTAATAGCAATCGCTAACTAATTATCCTCGTATAAGGTAATAGGCTTAATAGTATCCTTGTACCCTATTTCTTCTAATATACGCATAAGGGGTATAGCTTCCTTAGTAGTAGTAGTAAGCTAAATGTACTCTACCTATATAGATAACAAAGTAACTAAGGTCTAGCGACCTAACTTGTATAGAAGTAGTCTACTAGCTAGTGTAAAATAGAAGCCTCTAGTAGAGTAGCGGGTAATTGGATTATTAGCCTATAAGGCATCGTAGTAGCTAGCGAGATTAAGCTTATTACTCTATGTTTCCTAGAAGCGTATACCGCGGTTAAGAGTACTAACTAGGTATTCAATTAACTATAGCAAGGCATAGTAATACTCCTTAGTTAGGTTAGTAACAAATCGAGATAACAAGCCGGTAGTATAGTAGGCATTAGGTCGAGTAATTATTATAGGCTATAAGGCTTCGCTAATGCCTTCTTAATACTTAGTCTTAAAGGTAGTACTAGCTATATAGTTATTAGGGGCACGCTAGATAGTAGTCTTAATATAGTATAGAGCTATTAGAGTTGTAGGGGCTATATAGCCCTTTATTCTATACTTCTTAGTAAGTCGATTAAGGTAGGCATCCTATACTACATAGATAGTATAGTCCTTACGATTGCGAATAATACATATACTAAGATAATAGTAAAGGTTACTAAGCTCTCGTATATAGAAGCGATCCTTTAGTAACTAAGCGACTACCTATAAAGTAGCTATAGAGTATACAATAATAATTATATTATCTATATAGATAACAATAATTAAGCTACTAACTATATACTTAAAGACATATACGTCGCTTGTTATAGGAATGAAATCTAGGCTCTTTAAGTACTTACGGAGCTCTTTGTACTATAGTATAGGTAACTACTTTAGTCTATATAGTACTTTTAGTAGTAGGTAGACTATGCCCTTACTACTACGGTTCTTAAAGCTATATAGCTACTTAACGTAGATCTTGTACTTATCGCTAATAGTAGTATTTAAGAAGGTAGTTAGAATATCGAACTACTAAGCTTTTAGGTTATAGTAAGCAATAAAAGTAAATAGAGCTCGTAGCGTAGATAGCTTGGCGACTATAGTATAGGTCTCGTTATAGTCTTATCCCTCTACCTAAGTAAACCCCTTAACAATCTAGCGTGCCTTAAAGCGACTAACCTTACTATTAGTATTACGCTTAATAGTAAAGACCTATCTACTATAGACAACCTTACAACCTTTAGGCACTTCTAGCTTTAGAATATAGATCTAGGTAGTATTGTCTATTAATGACTTGTATTTAGCCTTATAGGCTTCCTACTATTATAGCTAATATATTAACTCCTTAGCTTCCTTATAGCTCTTCGGAATAGGGATAGGGTCGTCGTTCTACTTAGTAATATAGTAGGTAGCTATAAAGCCCTTTATATAGGTAATAGACATATCGGATAGGTTATAGATATACTAATCCTTTCGAGTATCTACTAGGTATCTACGTAGCAAGTTACGAGTAGTCTTCTTACTACGAGTTAATCGAGTATTGTAAGCGCTAATACTATTAGGTCGCTCAAACTCTAGTAACTAGCTAGGCTTACCCTTCTTAGTATTTAGATTAAACTCTTCTTTAGTAGATTAGAAGCCTTCTTTATTACTTAATAGCTAGACTCCTAGTATATTATCTTCGATTAGTAGTAGATCGATAATATTATCTACTAGTAGTATTTCAAGCTCTTCTATAGGTCCCTCTTACTAGGGTTAGAGATATTAAACAATACTAGGTATAGGTATCGGAGCATTACCTATTGTCGTATTAAATAGTATAGGTATAACTAATTCAATAGTTATAAACTTGCTCTTAGAAAGGTCGTTAGGATTAGTGTATAGCTACATTCCTTCTAGTAGTAGTAGCTTATATTTTAAGTTATATTTTAAGTCCGATTTTGACTTAGATCCTAACTCCGATTTTGACTTAGATTCTAACTTAAGAAACTAGACATCCTTCGAAGCAATTACCTTGTACTTATTAAGTAGGTAGATTATATACTTGCTAGAGTCTATAGAGTCCTTAATATATCTAACAAACTTACTAAGCTTACTATAGGTATTAAACTTCTTACTACGAGTAATACTATAGTCGTATGTAATAGTTATATAGCTATAGGTATATAGGTACTACAAGCGAGGATACTTTCGAGACTAGTTAAGCTCCTTAGCTATAACTATATATAGACTATCGCTACTATTGACCTAGGTAGGCGTAGTATTTAGGATATGTATAGCTACGCTAACTACGTATAGCTATAGAGCCTTTAGAAGGTTTGCCTATAGTATTATCTTTCGAGCTATTGTATAGACAATGTAGTTACTAACCTTAGCAAGTCTTTTTTACGTAGATAAATGTAGAGTAGTAACCTATAGTACAATGCTTTTATTACGAGCCTATACTAGTAGACTATTGCCTCTATATTTATCCCCTCTATCGAGGCGGTATATAGGAATAGCGTAGCTAGTCTAAGTACGAATATGTATACGATAATACTTGATTACTAGTATAGTACCTATCTTTAGGATACTAGGGTATTTATAGCGATAAGCTAACTTAGCGTAGGTAAAGAGCGTAAAGTAGCGCTCTTAGAGTAGTCTAGGGTTAGTAATATAGACTATATCTATACTAACAATATAATAGATTATAGAAGGTCGTAGCCGTAGTAGTCGATTGTACTCCTTATATACTATTAATAAGCGATAGGTAATATAGTTATAGAAGGTCTTCTTCTTATCTCTAAGGATTACGATATATCTATTAGCTTCTAGCTATAGTAACTTGCTATAGTGAATATAACTATACCGTAGGTACTAGTTATTTATAGTACCTACTAGTATCCCCTTCTTCGATAGAAGTATAATAGCTACCTTACTATTAGGTCTAGATATAGGGATATATAGAAAGGGGAGACTATTCTTATAGTAGGTCTAAGTAACCGTTACTTCGTTACTATCGCTACTATAGGTAAACAAGACTCGTCTATTATTGCGATAGAAGTAGCCCTTATTAGCTAACTTCTCGGTAGATATAAGGTTAGCTACTAGACCTAGTATATATAGTATCTTAGTAAGCTATATTATACTAATCCCTCGATTATTAATAACCTTAGTCTAGGTAGTACTAATTAGTATTGCTTGCTTAGTATTGCCTCTAAATCGTACCGGAATATTGTAACCTTTATACTTAATTAGTAATACTAGATTCTTAATTATATATATACTAGTACCCGAGTCGATAACCTAGTCTATCGTATATATAGTAGCCGATAGTACTATATAGGCGCGATCGCTAACCTTAACCTTAACTATAGTATTAAATAAATAGTTACTAGGTAGTATAGAGTAAGGTCGTAGATCGTTATAGAATAAGGGTATACTAGTAGTAAATAGGCCCTACTATAGAGGCGGAGGTTAAGGTTACTACTACTACTAAGTAGTTAGACCTCGCTATTACTATACTTTCTTCTTAGCCTTCTCTCGCTTATAGTAGAGTCGGTCTTCTTCCTTTAGATAAGGATATTTAGTATAGTACCTATTAGATAGATAGGTGCCTTCGTAATATAAGTACTTATCGCGAGGGGGATTATTATTATTGTTTCTACTATAACTATAGCTACTATAGCTACTACTACGAGCGCTACTACGAGGCGCTTAATAAGGGTTAGTATTTTTACTAGCTAGCGGCTACTACGATTAAGTTAGCTTTTGTAGACTAAAGTATCTACTATACTAGGCCTAATTAAGCTATGTAGCGTTTTTATTAAGCAATGTACTAATAATATTGTCTAGTGTATTACTATTAATCTTAAAGTTAGTAGCTCGCATTTGCTCGCGTCTTATCTATATAAAGGGCTTATAGAAGGGGCTAATTAGCATAATAAAGAAGTAGATAGCTTAATAGTTACTAATAGCTAGCTTAGTATCCTTTAGTATACCTAGCTTCTTCTTATAGTTATTGTAGAACTTCTTAATATCCTTGCTCTTATACCGAAGGATAGAATACTCCTAGAACAATATGAATTTGGTAGACCTACCGTTACTAGTATACTTGTTCTTAAGAAAGTCCTATACGTCTTAAGAGGTACTAAGTCTAAGTAGAGACTACTAAATGTCGGCTACGCAATTAGCAAAGATCTAGGTACATACTATCTAGTCTTTAGCCTCCTATTTATCCTAGCGGTCTTCAAATTCTTCTATTAACTTACTCGCGTCTTTAACCTTTAGTCGTAGATAGGTACCTTATATATAGCGCTATACTAATATACCTTTAAGGGTACCCTTAGTAGTATAGGACTATAATAGGTAATTCTCCTTGTTCTTTAGCTTAGGAATGTTACTTATATAAGCGCTAGCGATACCGGTTACTATTAGTACTATTATAGATAGCTTTAGTAATAGCGATAGTATTAAAGAGACAAGAGAGAATATAAACTATATATTAGCCTTACGCCGAATATAGGTACGCGTATATAGTAGATAGCCGACGCGTATATTAATTGAATTAGATAGACTCGAAGTACTAGTACCTACTAGAATACTTAAGTAGCGGCGGCGGTAACGACGAGGTATCGGCGCGTCGCGCTAAGGTATTAACAATACTAGCTACGTAGTAGTCGATAGAGGTACCTAGATATAGGTACGTTAGAAACGTAGAGGGCTTATAACTACTTAATATAACTAGTACATTCGAGAAGGACTATCTACGAGGAAGTCCGAATATAAGTGTAGTAGTTATAGCCTTAGGCATTATATACGTAATAGAGGCATATATATACACTTCAAGTTATATACGTAATAGAGGTATACATATATACTTCAAGTATTACTAGTACTTTTAAAGTATAGGTACTTCCTAAAGGGCCCTAATTAGCGTAATTCGACTCTATATAGGGCGAGACGTACTTCTTAACCTTCTCGTAGACTACTATATAAGCTTAGTAGGCCTCTCTAGTCTTCTTTGTATTAGTTAGGATATCTAGGGCCTCCTAGCGTAATCTATTAGCTACCTTAATAGTAGGCCTATACTCTATAGGAATCTAGACGCTAGTTAGCTCTATTCGACCTATTTCGAACTAAGACAACGTACTTGAAAGTAGCCCGAGCTAGGAGTAGTATACTTTAGGTAGTTAAAGTACTTAGTCTCGTTAGTAAGGTCCTCCTTATAGTTAGATAGATCGATTTAGGGATATATAGCCTCGAGAAGGATAATATAGCTTCTACTAGTATAGCCCTATATAATATTAGTATAGTTAAGGTATAGATTGCTATTAAACTTTATATAGGACGCTATCGGGCCGAAACGGTCCGAAAGGACTAAAGATAATACAAAAGCGGCTACTAATAACTAAAACGGGCTCTAATACTAGAGGAATAGGAACTACTATACTAAGTTAGCCTAAAACGCCTCGAGAAGGATCGACTACGTTTAACTATCCCTAGCGCTAGGCGCTAGGATAGTAGTAGCAATAGTACTAGAAATTATACCTCGAGAATATATATTATAAAAGGGATTAAATTAAATAGACTTAGATAGCTTAAATCCCTATAGCGGCTATAGTAATAGCGTTATTACTACCTAAGTAAGCTTTTAGAATAATAGTAAGTATCTTTTATATATAATAATGGAGTCTAAGTAAAGTTTTCTATTTCTAGCCTCTAGGACGTAGACCTATAGAAGGGGGAAAGGGGAGGGGAGGGCAATATTATAACTATAGGCCTAGTCGGCCTATCTAGAGTTGAAATAGGCTAAGATAGGCTAGGGTAGCCTATCTTAGCCTATAGGTATATATCTTCTCTCTAGATACCTCTCTTCTCTTTCTTCTTTAGTAATTCGAGTATTTCTAATCAACTACTATATACTACGTATTATATACCTCTTTTATAACTATATACTATATATTGGCTATCGAAGGAGAATACCTATACGCGGTACTAGCTACGAACCTAGAGGTAACGACGTTACTATTGTCGTCGATAGAGCTAAATCTCTCCTATCTAGAGCAATTCTAAGAGCGAGCGCCTAGATAAAAGGAGTCTAGCTCTAAGACGACTATAGCTTATTAGAAAACTAGTAGCTACCTATCGAGCCTAGTATAGCTACAACTATCTATAAGAACTAATACCGAGTCGATAGACTAACCTTTCTAGAAAGGGAATCTATTCTAGGGATAAGGAACTAGAGTAGTAACCTAGGACTAATTATCCTAAAGAGAAGGGAGGAATAACTAAAGAGGAGGTTTTAAGGACTACTAGAAGGAGGAGGGAATATAGAGGATAAAGCACTTAATAAACCCTATAGCCTATAGCCCCTAGGGGAGTATAGCCCTAGATTTGCTCCCTAGGCCCTAGCTTTTATCCTAGGAGTACTAATACTAGTTCTAAAGGCTAGGTATCTAACATAAACTACTCCTTATACTATATATAAGGTAGCCTATAAAGAATACCCAAGTATAGAAGCTAACGTAGGGAGTCTAATTTCTAGTAATATAGGTTACGTAACTAGATACTAAGTAAGGGTAGGGATAGTTTATCTACTAGAGATATTAGAGATCTCTAAACTAAAGGAAATAGTAACAAGGCCTTCTAGTTCTAGTAGTAACTTAGTTTACGTAATCTTATTAGCTAGTAACTAGAAGAAGCTTAAAGGACTACTTTGAGACGTTATATCTAAAGAACTAGACGAGTTTTAGAATAAGAAGATTAATAAGCTATTTAATACTATTCTCGTTATAATAACTAAGAATACTATACTAAAGGCTAAGAATAAGGACTTCTAAATAGTACTCAATCTTAAGAAGAAGAAGCGTAAGTATAGTAAGTATTAGGGACTAGATATATAGTAATATATAGAATATCTACCTAACTAATAAGTTAGTAGATAGTAGAACTAATAAGTATCTTCTAAAAGGATTACGTAGTACGCTAGATTAAAAAGGCTATACGAGTTACGTACGTTCTATATATATACTAAGCGAATACTACTTAGTATACTTAGGACTTAGTAAGAAACCTTATCTTATTAATATTCTTATAGTAAAGGCTTATTTAAAGAGGTAAAGACAACTAATAATAATAGCGCTATATTCTTCTTACTAAAGAAGATTAAGTAGGCTCTTACTATATAAGCTTATAAAGAATAAGAAAAGATAGACTAATAAGTATCTAAATGGTTTAAGAAGGAAGAATCTTATATAAAGGCTTAGTAGTAGAAGGTTACTATTTGGTTACGTAAAGAAGAATACTCGAATATAGCTATAGAGAGGATAGCTTGTAAGCTAGTAGATACTACTAATAAATAACGTAATACAGAGACTAAGTAGGTAATTTAGTAACTCTAAGATAATCTATAGTAGTTCGTTGAGAAGCTAAGTAGCTATAAAGAGTACTAGTTAAGCCTCTAGTTAAGGTATTATAAAGTAGTAAGGTATAAAAACTAGAAGCCAAGATTTATAATAGATCTTAGTCTATATATACTATATAGACAGATAGTAATTATATTGCGATACTATTCTAACCATTAGACAAGTAGCTATCTCTAGTGTTCCTTAGGAGGGAAAAAGCCCTTTACTCTATCTTCCTAACTTCCTTAGAGCCCCTACCGGTTTTGTATAGCGTTAAAAACCTCTACGTTCTATTATACTATTAGGGATACTAAGCCCTATCCTTAGTTATACTAGTCTTTTAAATATTAAGAGGTTCTCTATATCTCTATTACCTTAACTAGATTATGTCTACTTCCTCTAGTTTAGTATCCTTTGTTAACTTGTACCTTTATAGCTCTAAAACTAGGTAGGAGGACTATCTAGTTTAGGGAATAGGGTAGTATCCCTATTCCTTTCCTTCCTTTCCTCCCTCCCCTTTAAATATAGGTCCTTATTATTCCTCCTATTTTCTAGTTAACTTCTATATTAGCTCTCTACTAACTATAAACTACCCCTACCCTTACTTAGTATCTAGTTACGTAATCTATATTACTAGAAATTAGACTCCCTATGTTAGCTTCTATACTTAGGTATTCTTTGTAGGCTACCTTATATATAGTATAAGGAGTAGTTTGTATTAGATACCTAGCCTTTAGAACTAATGTTGTTTATGCCCCTATAGGAGCTAGGGCCTAGGGGGTAAGTCTAGGGCTATACTCCCCTAGGGGCTATAGGCTATAGGGTTTACTAAGTACTTTATCCTCTATATATCCTCCTCCTTCTAGTAATCTTTAAAACCTCCTCTTTAGTTATTCCTCCCTTCTCTTCGGGGTAATTAGTCCTAGGTTACTACTCTAGTTCCTTATCCCTAGGATAGATTCCCTCCCTAGAAAGGTTGGCCTATCGACTCGGTATTAGTTCTTATAGTAGTTATAGCCGCGCTAGGCTCGATAGGTAGCTACTAGCTTTCTAATAAGCTATAGTCGTCTTAGAGCTAGAGTCCTTTCATCTAGGTACTCGCTCTTAGAATCGCTCTAGGTAGGAGAGATTTAGCTCTATCGACGATAATAGTAACGTCGTTACCTCTAGGTTCGTAGCTAGTACCGCGTATAGGTACTCTCCTTCGCTAGCCTATATATACTATATAATAACGATATAAGCTATAGCTATAATATATATATTAGATTAGAGCCTTTATTATAAGTATCTACTATTTCAATATAGATATTATATCTCTAATAGTTATTAAGAAAATGTATACTAAGGTACCTTAGTTAAAACCTTAGAGATATATAGTATACGTATTTAACTTCTAAAAAGCTAAGACGCTTCTAGTCTAGCTATAGTCTACTACTAAAATAGTAGTTTCGCTAGTAAGAAGAAATGCGACGAAGGGGAGATATAATTAGGAGTATAGATACCTTGCCTCTTACTAGTAACTATCTTACTCGAGAGCATTTATGCCTATAAGAAGCAATTACGGATTTAGTATATAAGAGTATCTTAGCGTAATCGAGGCTAAAAAGTCAAACGATAGGCTAAGAGAGTACTAGATCGTCTTATCTATACTATACGAGACGAATAAAGCTATTTATATACCTCGTAAAACGCCGCCATTAAAGTAAATTTATCGCTAGACCCTATATATAGATATAGTATAATACTAGTCTATAGAAGTAGCTATTGCTACTAAGTATTATAAGCTAGTAAAAGCGCTATACCTCGTCTACTAGTAGATAGCGTATCTAGATAGATACTACTTAATCTAACTTAGTAGAGGATATAGCTAGATCTCTAATATATTTAATAGTACAATAGAGCTATTATACAAGCGTTAGGGTCTATTAATCTACTAGTAGCCTAGTTTAGAAGATGTCGCTATCCTTTAGTACTATAGTAGGAAAGCTTAATATACTAGCTATAGTAGAGGATTATTATAGGGGTTTATTAATAGTACTTTTATCGAGTTTGTAAGGCTATAGGAGTATTAGAAGTAGCTTAGTACGTACGCTAGATATTATAGTACTAATAGTAAGAAGATCTAGTATATAACTACTCTAGATAGGTTAATTGTCTACGCTTCTAAGCCGTTTCTTAGATCTACTAACGACTAGCAAATATATAAGGAATCTAGTATCTAGTAACGCCTACGCTAACTCTTCGAGGACTATAATAAGGAGCTATATCTCTATAGCGATAGTACCTATTAGTCTTACTATAGCGTAGTTAATCTATTTAGAGCTACTACTACCGGCTAGAGGTATATAACTAATAAACAATACTACGCTAACTTCTTCTACTCGTAGGCTCGTATTAGCGTAGAAATAGTATTCGGCGATAACTAGAAGCTCTAGATATATCTAAATAGTAGAAAGATACTCTAGTTAGCTTATTAACCTATGTTAGTATACTATCTAGTATCTATACTATTGTAAAACTACGTAGTTTGCTTACGGTATAAGGATAAGGATTAGTTAGGTCCGATCGGTTAGATGTTTAACTACGTATCCCTAATAGTAGAAAACTATCTCGTAGGCGCTAGACCTAGCGGCGCTATATAATAGTTAAAACTCGTAGAGATGCTTTCAATAGATATAAAGATACTTGCCTACGATAGATAGGACTATATCTGATAGTATTGTTAGATAATAGTAATATTATAGTAGTTACTAGGCTTAAATACTTAAGGACGCAATACTATTACTATCGTTAGTACGTTAGAGGTTACGTTACAAGTACCGATATAGTTTTCTTAGTAGGATATAGATAAATATTTAATATTTTATTACTATCCTAGTATATAGAAATTACTACTAATACTTACTATATAGAAATATATCAAATTCTAGATTATATAAGTAGATATATATATATATATAGCGAATAGGAAAGTGTTTGTATTTTATTACTAAGTATATATAATGTACTATACTAAGGAGCCAAGCTTAATACATAAAAGCTATCCTAATATACGAATTCGCATCCCTACTACCCTACTTAGAAATAGCTACGCTAGTAATATTAACTTCTTAGCTACCTTATTCGTTCTTCTTCTTAATAAATACCTTATCTACTATATTAATTAACGCTAGTATATACTTAGAAAGCTTCTCAATCTTGCTTTTAACCTTGTTTAAGTAATCGGTATCGACTCTAGATAGCGAGGAGATAGGTAGCGGTAGCGCTAAGCGAGAGATAGTAGTAGCGAGGAATTCGTACTAGAGTCGATAATCTTTAGCCTATACTTCTCGATCTAATCTAGTATCCTCTAAGGCCTTCTTAACTAGCGTACGAGTATTACTATAGACATAGTTAGCTTCTAGAGCTACCCTCTTAGTAGACCGACGCTTAGCAACTTTAGGAGCTAACGATAAGGATACTAGTAAGCCATTATCGTTATCGTTATCGTCTCTCGAAGGTTACTTTAATCTATACTACTTATAGGACTCCTTACGTTTAGCCTCTTCCTTTAACTACTAAGCTAACTTCTATTTCTAACCCTAATAGTCTATCCTCTTATCTTTAATCTCTATCTACTACTAGTATAACTATTAGAACTCGGACAATAGGTAGCCTATTCCAATTATCTTATTATTCTTATCTACTTTGAATTATAGTATCTAACTAAGAATACGCTTATTACTACGCTTAGTATTACTACTAAGAATAGTCTACTAAAGCCGAGTTAGATATAGCTTAGAGGTCTTACTAATAAGAGTCTCTATAGTCTTAAAGAAGTATACTAGCGAGTTGTCTTTAATAGCCTATTTCTCGTACCTAACAATAATCCTTATATAAGTAATACGCTACTCTTTATTATATACAATCTTAGTCTTCTTAATAGTCTCTTTACTACTACGTAGATCTATAACCTTCTCCTTAACCTTTAACTCGTCCTTAAGAATTATCCTCTTACTACTATATAGAGGTAATACTTCCTCTATATTAGAGCTTAGTAGAGGAACTAAACGTCTAATTTGGATAGTTTCTAGTCCTTCCTATTCCCCTCCTATAGTAGTACTTAGAGTAGCTATCGCTCTAGGCATAGTATTTAAAGCTACGTATTTAGGTAGAGCCTTATATAGTAGAGGTCTAGGTAGCTCGTTAGAAGGCGTAAATAGACTCGAGTATATTACAATTAGTATATAAGAAGGCGTTATAAAGCTATTATCCTCTAACTACCTAATAGATAGAGATACTAGCGTATTGGATACCTCTTAGTATAATCCTTATAATAGTACAAATAGTAGTCTATACTAAGGATTGCCTTAAGAGCTTCTTAAAGGTATAGATAGTAAACTCGGTAGTCTATTAACTACTAGATTAGCTACTAGATTGGCTACTAGATTAGCTACTAGATTAGCTACTAGATTAACTATAGTATTTACTAGTAGCAAAGATCTAATATATATATAATTATTACTACTCGAAGGAGATAATTAGAATTTAGACTATCTATAGTATACCTTATAGAGGTACTAGAGGTAACGAACTAAACAACTAGTTACTATTAATATAAGACTAATACTAGTTATATATAGCTACGAAGTAGTTAACTATAGTAACTACTATCTTATTACTAATTGTTAGTATAGGACTATAAGACGCGCCTACATAGAACGCGATACTCTCGCGACTACTACTAAGGTTACAATATCCTTTATAGTTACTACTATTTAATATTAATTAGTACTACTATACTAGAAGGAGCAATGTTATAGGTATAACTATTATGGTTAGAGGTTTGACTACGAGAACATTCACTTAACTGCTTATAGAAGGTGCTTATAGTGCTTAGCAAGCTATACAATTACGGTCCGTACGTAGCATCGACACTCCGGAAGGTTATTCAGTTACCAGCCACCGCTAAGAACGATAATCCAGCGATAAATTTGCTCTATTATCCGCACCTACAACTCTTTCCGTATCTGGACCCGAGCAGACCGCGAGCGCATCAGTCTCAAAGGGCCATGCAGACATAAGCGGCAAGTGGTTTGGTACGTCCTGCTCAGCAGTTGCCAGTTCCAGATACCAGAGGTCATTGGATGTGGTCTTGGACATCGAGATCCCGCTCGTGGGCTTCTGGCGCTTCCAATAATACAACCGCACAGCAGCTGCTCAGAAAGAGTCGCCATGGCTGGGGAATTGGATGTATGCATCAATTCCAGCGAAGAACAGACATACAAGAGAAGGTAGACGGTATTGTCGCGTCGCAGCGTACGCTTCGCGAAGAATACAGCTCGTAGAGAGCCTCAGGCACAAAAAGTAGACATGGTCATGAACAAGATCTCTACAAAGTCAATGAAAAGGATGAAAAGCCACCATAATCGAGAACAGTCAGTCCATCTCTTCGTCAAGATCTGCATACATCGCTCCAGACTCCGCTCCGCCTTCCGATGCTACGCTCACGAAAGAAGCCATACCGGCATATGGAACGTCATCGCCACTTCCGAGTGGCTCTGGACCAGGGACCGTACTCTCATAATCCAGCAACGATGGATGTCTGTGACAGATCAAGTCTGACTCCCGATCAGCGAAAACGTCGGCAGAATCTGGTGACTTTACTGGTGCCCTGTTTCGGTCTTCTGCCGACAGCTGTGCTAGCGCACAACGCAGAAGCTCTCCATGCTGCGAGGCTGCTGCGATTTTAGTGCTGATGAGCAGGGTCAGAGCGTTCCAGGACTGCTCGTGAACATCGCCGATCACGTCCATTGAGTGCATCAGCGAGGCACTGTGACCCTGGAGCAGCGAGTGCACCTGCCACAGCTAATATGATGCGGGACATGTGGCAGCACTGATTAGGAGAGTATCTGGTCTTGACGTGGAAGAACATGTCTCCGGCGGGGTTGAGAGGATGCTGCAGTTGGAAGGCATGCATTCGTTCTCGGGCGGTTTGCTGAATGCCGCATGCTTGCGGCGCGCTAGAGAAGTTCGCATGAATTAGGTTTGCTTCAGTGCAAAGCTTCCTGGGCACACCGGCTCTCAAAATCGTGTCGCTGTTGAAACCAGCAAAAAGCTGGATGATAAAGCTTCAAAGTGTAAAATGAAAATCACGCAATCATGTGCTACGTGCCCTGTACAACGGAGCTCCAACTACCAGGGTGTGGTTGGGCCGCTCGAGCGTCCACTACTGGGGGTTGCAAGGATCATTGCGACCTCAGCAACAACACAGTATGCTTTGACTGACGAAGAGCGCCAGATTATTGCACTATCCCTTCTTAACCTGCCCGTCGTTGGCATTCTGTCGTTGATACACAGAATAGTCCGAGTTTGAGTACTGCCTCTTCTTGACCTGCCCGTCGTCGGCATCCTGTGGGATGTACTTGGAGAAGCCCGTGCCTTTATATTGCCTCTTCTCGACCTGCCAGTCGTCGGCATCCTGTGGGACGTACTTGGAGAAGCCCGAGCTTTTATATTGCCTTTTCTGGACTAAGTCATTTCCACCTGGTGAAGTAGACATAAGTTACAACTGCACTGTATCATGGCTGCATAATACTGATGGCTTACTGAGCGTTATTGGAATGCTTGTAGCAAGAGCATAAAGGCTGGAGGCAATCAACACGCGAGAAAGTTGCATGGTGTTGATGAAGTTCTTGGATTGCGAGGCGATTGTCTGTGAATGTGAGAAATTCGACGATCACTCTCTACAGCAACCTGGCGCTTCTTATATTGCCTTCGCTTGCGCACTACAATTGCTGCATAGCAAAAGTGCGGACTGACATGCCTCGAGCTCTGGCTACATGTTTAGCATGTATTGCCAAACTGAGTATCTGCCCACTGAGAGGAAAAAGCTAATCCTGATCTCGTAGCCACTACCACGACTGTCGAGCTATCTAACAGTGACCAATCACTGCATGCTATCTTAGTAGTAGTACATCTTTCGAACAAGTATTGAGAGGCTGAGTATCTGCCCACTAAGAGGAAAAAGCTGATCCTGATCTCGTAGTAGTACACAAAACCTCGTCCTTGAGGCTGCTCAAGCGCTGTTTAAGCTTTTGTCCAGGCTTGAGCCAATATCGAGCTCAACAGCTATCGACGTTACATCCATGTGCTGAGGGTCTGTAACCATCACATGAAACCGTTGATGGGGGCACAGGCGCTAGTACTGCAGTAGCAAGTGAATGCCAAGGCAATAAAGACCCAAAGCAGCGTGAAGTGTCTTGTACACGGACGTTTCTACGTACCGATGTTGGCCAGCATTCAGTAGTAAACAGGGCTTCTGAAATGACACAGCCTGTTGACTCAGGTCTACGCTGAAGGTCCACGCTCCGTTCAAGATCGGCCGAAAGGCGGATGGCCCCCTCGAGGACACACCGCTCACAGAAATCGCAAGGGTGAAAGGCCAGCTCCGTAGGTCGCGTTCACAGCATTCCACTGCTCCGTAAAGGCATTTGCTGGTATTCCTTCAAATCAATCCATCGAGGTCGGTTGATTGCAAGTCGCCCGGAGATTGACAATGACATTTCATGCTCGAATGACAGGACGGCAACGAGGAGCGTACACGCCACTTGCGTGTGATGAAGACGGGGCCAGCTACGCATCATCAACTCGGCACTGGTGCGTGCACGTAATCGCCGTGCTCCTCATTACGCATGCGGTATCCGCTCCTTTGGTGTACTTCTGCACCAGGCGTGTAGTCCTGCGACAAAAGTCAATGGACATTTCGGGCAGTGGGTTGCGCTTCAGAAGTCTCTTTATCTTCCCTACAGCTAACACATTCGTGTCGGCATAGCTGATCGGGTATATCCCGGTCTCGATCGATCACTTTCAATGATACCCTTTAGCGATTTTCATGGCGCGAAGAGAAGTCGATGGACTGCTCCGGCAGGCAAAGAAGTGGACACGGCTTGGAAGGAGCTTGGAATCAACGATATGGGTTTCGTCCTCCCGGAGGTCGTCGGTCGCGAAGTGTTCAATCTTGATCGCAGACAACACGTGCTCCTCCCGAAAGGCTACTTTGTGGACAAAAGGCAAGAAGGGTTCCCCGTCCTGGTCCAAGCTACTCATGATCTGCACTGTCTGGTAAGTCAATGTTGAGTACTGCTATTTTCCATGATTGCTCATACCGCGATAGAACGAACTGCGGAAGGCTTTGTACTTCAATTACGACTACTATCGCCAATTCCACAACGACTCGTTGGTATCGCCTGCATTCCGGATTGATCATACAAGTGAGTGATTCTTGAACAAGTCTTGCGTCATCTTGTGACATATTGATGACCATACCAGGTCACTGTCTTGACAATCTGCGTGAGCGTCTGATGTGCACGGCGGACGTTGGCGTTGTTCCTAGTGTCTGGATCCGCCATGACGACAATACCATTCAGTTTGGGCGAGAGCACAAGTGCCACAATTACGAGTCCGTCCTGCAGTGGCTCGATTCTTTTGGCATTGGTTCAGATCGAACACTATATCGAGTAGGTGGAGAAGAACACATTGACGCTCCACCTGACGCCATCTTGCACGACCCGAAAGATTACGGGCAACGCTAGCCTGCAGTAGCCACAAGCAATTGCGAATGCCAGTGGTGGAAGGGGCGTTTTGCAAGCATTACAGCGTCTGAACGCATCGGAAGGCTATCAATTTCTCCCCATTTCTGGCTAGTAAGGGTTTGGGCCAATTGCAGTCTCGGCTTGACAGTTAAGCTTAAAGAACATATGTAGCCATCCGATGTGTGCAGACGCTGTATTGGCTCAAGCCTCAAGCCTTGCTCCCCAAGGTTGCACTTTTAAGGCTGTTGGCCAGTCAGGGCATCGCATCCCCTGCAGAAACTCGTGGTACTATCTTCTCGGCGTTCGTCGGGTAAACTAGGATTCTTGTGAATCTCTTCTGCAAAGATCGAGATCTTTCGCAAACAGTTCGACCCACTTCACCTTCAAGTTCGCTAAGGGCCACGATATCACGTTACCCCTGCAATGTACTATACGGAAAGAGGTGATGCTTGCACCAGACCTCCTCACTCGGCATTCTGACTTTGATGCAGAGCTTAGTCCCATAAGTTGTAATAGTTCTCCACCCTCTCGACCGGACATTCCACTATGTGGAGGCTGCGGAACCATCACGGCACCAACTACGGGCCCGTACAAGAGGAGCCCACAGCCAACTATCGTAGCGACCAGGATCTCGATTGTCCTTGGAAGACCAGCGAAAGACAGTGGTACTCACGAGGAATTGTTGTACTCTGCATCATACTGCTGTCGAACGCTCTCACTGCATCTGTGTCCTATCTTTTGTTACGCTGTGAGCAAGTTTCGGCCGCCTTTGTATGCGCTGGCGATGTTCAGCCCGCCAGTGAGTGCCACAACTATTGAGACGACCTGAGATCTGACATTTTGCAAGCTCAATGGATGTCTGGAGTCGATCAAAGTCTCCATAGCTCCAAGTTCTTGCCTTGGATCGCATCACCCACACAATACTCAGCAGACACTGCAGATCTTGGCGACTCAGTCGATGATGCCTGGAAAGACTTAGGAGTCTACTGCAAGTCGCTGAATGCCAACCCTTTTGATATGAATCACTATCTTATGACAGGTCTGCAGATAAGCTCATTCTTCTCCCTACGCAATACGCAGATGCATACAATGTTTCAGCTAGAAAGCACTGGCTCGTTACTCCAGAGGATAATAAGGATGCGCCATACGCGGGTTTTCCTGTCAACATTGAAGCTTTTCACCATGTCAGTGATTACAACTTGATAAGCCGCGCCTGATTACCTCGTAATCGACATAGCAATGTATGCTGACTTGACTTCAGCTTCACTGCATCAACTTCCTGCGCCAAGGTCTCTACTACAACTACGATTTCTATCGATCAAACCCTTCCTACTTTTCCTTAAAGGGATCTGAACGAGAAATTCGAGACCACCTAGGTCATTGCGTTGATGCATTACGCCAATTGGTCATGTGTTGGTCAGACACGGATGTCTTACCTATATTACGGCCTACAGTACCTACAGACAAGCCAGTGATAACAGATTTCAGTCGAGTCAAACGATGTAGGAACTTTGAGAGCTTGAGAATATGGACTAAAGAGAGACAGTGGGCAGGCGGTGCCGATCCAACACCCAAGCATAGCAATTGAGACTCTTATTGCAAGAAAGCAAGAAAATACCCAAAAGCCTATGATCTTCTTAGTCTCGTTCATAGAGCGGCCGCTTGAAGTCTTTAATGCATATATCAAGACTCCTCTTGTTAGAACCGAGGTTCTACTTAGGCATAAGCGCTTTCGATTGATAGTCTAACTCTCTACGCATGGATAGGTTGTGGTCATCGCGATTAGCATTGCAAGTCGAGCTCGGAACCTGCAGAAACCCTTACTAACAAGGGACAGTGAGACCATGCTAGCGTACGGATATTGCATATACCCGATGATAAGCCATTGATGTAGCAGTACGTTATAGTCCAAGGTGTGATGTTATCTCGTACATCTACTATAGCTCGCTCTATAATCCCAACTATATGTGTAAAGCGACTCCCCTATCATTTCGAAGCTGCTATCGCCCAATTGTCTCTATCTGCCTACGGAGAGTCCTATCAGTAGCCATGCAATCTCTTCGAAGCAGATTCTGTATAAATAGGATTCAGTGGTGTGATATGTTGCAATCGACACTACTGGCTAAAGCCTTTATGTACCGGAGCGTAATTGCTCTATCGGCATGCCTATCCCTTCGATGTTTAAAGTGCCTTTTCGTATTTAGATAGAACCCCGGACACCGTTGCAACGACGTGGGAGGGCTGTGAACTGTCTGAAAAACTGTACGTGCTCGTTGCTGTGCAAGCAAAATACCCTTGCCACCAAACACTCCTTGAGGCGAAAATGCTGCACCACGAAGGGATACAAAGTAGCACATTTCCCTATCATGATAGCATAAGCGCTAGACGTTACATCGTGCAACATAGATGTTGGATAGTTAATACGAGGCATTTAGACCGCATGTATGTACTTATTGTACTAAGTATAGCTCTAGGCTATATCTAGGTAAATATTAATATTTAGTGTTTTTCTTAATAATAGTAAGGTCGAAGACTAGCGAGGTCTAAAATCTAGAGAAATATATCTATTATTAAGTTTAATTAAGTTTAAGTAGGAAGCTTAATATTCTAGTATTAGGAATAAGCTAAGATAGATATTTACTTACTATAGACTATTAAAAGCCTACTAGTATAGTCTATAAAGACACGTTCTCTTTTAATTAGATAGCTAGAGAACTTTTAGAGATATTTTATATATAGAATTACTAGTTTATTCTCTCTTACTATTCTTAATAGAGAATAATTATATATTCGAGTCTTATATATATATATTCTATCTCTTTCTAAATAATCTTCTATAATTATATTACTAAGATTAATATATATAACTACTAGTATATTTCTAGTATAATTAGATAATAAAGTAAAGAACTCTATATTAAAGAAGAAAGTAATCTATATACTTAAGAAGGCTATTAGTCTACTACTAATAAGATAAAATACTAATATAGCTTAGTAGATAAAGAATAGCTCTATAAGTAGATCTAGTAGTACTAGTAAGGAGAATAAGAATAATACTACTCTAATTACTAAGTCTACTATAGTACTAAGTAAAAAGACTATAGTATTACTAGTAGAGACTAATAGTAAAGTTATATTTAATAGAATAGCTATTTCTTTTTCTACTTAGTTCTCTATATCCTTCTCTTTTAATATAGTACTAGAGAATAACGCTACTACTAGTAGTATATCTATACTAGTAGTAGATAACGTATCTATAATTTAGCCTAGCTCTTTTAACTTAACTAATAAGCCTAAAGTCTTCTACTATAATAGATAGTAGACTATATTTAATTTAACTAAGAAGGATAGTAACTAATTACTTACTATAAAGCTAGTAAGGTTTCTTACTACTAGAAATAAAGAGCTATAGAATAGATATTCGTAGATAGTAAAGTCTACTTAGCTTAATAGCTATAGTTAACCTTACTAAGTCGCTATTCGTATTAGTAGTAGTAAAGCGAAGACTATATATAGGAATTTATATAGCTAGCTAATATAAGTAAGAGTTCTATTACTAACGATTCTTCTTCCTTTTATTTACTAACTAGTATACTATTTATACGTATCTATCTATAATATTAATACTATTTACGAAGGTAGCGATTCTTTATAAGTAGTAGTATCGACTATTTAGTTACTAGCTTAGTATTATAACGCTATATAATAGTTAGCTAGTAGGGATTATCTAGTAGAAATAGGTTAGTATAAGTATATACTCTATACTAAAGATAAGAATAAGAATATAAAGAATATATTCTATTTAACGACTTATGAATATTATAAATTCTTATATTACTATACTATTCTATCTACTAGACAAGTAGCTATCTCTATTTACCTTTAAAGGTAAAAGTCCTTAGCCTATAGCTTCTAGTACAAAACCCTTCCTTTCCCTCCTACTATATAAGATTCTATCCCTACCTTTTGTATCTAGTTAGGCTATAGGATATAGAGAGGATCTCTATAGCTCCTTCCTCTTACTAGGCTCCTATTCCTATCTCCTTCCTTCCTCCTTCTCTAGTTCCTTCTTTATAAGGGAGAATTGCTCTTAGAGACCCTCCTTAATTATCTATTTAGTTACTTTATCTAAGCCTTTCTTAGTCTAGGTAATCTCTTACTATAATAACCCTATCTTTTAGGGAATTTAGTTCCTAATCCTTTATCTCTCTCGATAGAAGAGTATAATATATTTAGGTATCTAGGCCCTATATCTATAAGTGTATTCTAGTAGCCTACCTAGAACCCTCCTCCTTATTAGGTATGTATTTAGCCTAATATGTTTAGTCCTAATTAGGGTTACTATTATACTCTACTTCCTAGACTATCCTTAGTATAGCTCCTTACCTTTTATTCCTTTCTACTAGGCTATAGGGAGTTGTTAGCCCTACTAGGATGTTTGTCTCCTCCTAACTTAGTTTTCCTATTATATACTCTATCTCTAGTATATCTACTATAATTTAGGCATTATTTCTCCTTATTAGATATATTCCCTAGTTTGCCTATTAACTAGCTCTATAATCTCCCCTTATCTTATCTTTAGGTCTTATACCTAGGCTATATCCCTTTTCCTCCTATATTCCTTTAAGACCTTCTTATATCTCTCCTAGATATACCTAGTAGTAGGTTTGTTATCTATCTTAATTAACTATTGCCTTACTATCTCATATATGTATAGGTAGATAGGAGGGGTTTATATTTCCCTTTAGAGGACCCCTTCTACTATACTCTTATATACTCCTATAATATATCTTAGTACCTAGTTTTAGATCCTCTCTAGTAGTATAGTAATTCCCTTTCTATATCTAGGTAGTCCTTCTAGTATTATCTAGACTTTGGCCCTATATATTATTATAGGTCTTACTATAGCTATATATAGGTACTTTGCTTTCTAAAATAATACTCCCTATATAGATTTATATAGCCTTTAGAGTAAGAGTATCTAGGATATACCTTTCTCTACTACTTTCATAATATATAGGCCCTACTATAGCTTAGAATTAATCTATACTCTTAGTAGTCGGAGGGATAGGGCTAGCCTATCCTCGAACCCTAGTATATTAACTATAGCCTATAGGTTATGTCTTATTCTACTCCTAGTAAAGTAGATTAGCTAGTACTTCTATAGTACGAAGGTAGCCCTATATTTAGCTACCTATTATATATATTTATAGTATACTATCTTAAGCTTTCTATAGTTCCCTTCTATATTTTTCCTATATATAAGAATATTAGAGTCGTCTACAAAGCCTATTACTATAGTTCCCTTTCCTTCTAGATTAGGAAGGAGTATAAATATAAAGAATAGGAATAGGATTAGTAAGAGGATTAATCCTTATAGTATACTAGTTATCTAGGGCCTTACCTAGTCTATGTATTCTCTAAGTCTAAGGTATATAGTCCTATCCTAGAAGAATAACTAGATATATTATATAATGTATTATTAGTAAGCCTTTATCTTAATATTATGTATTAGCCTTTAATATAATACATTGTCGAAAGTCCCTAATATGTTAAGGTATAGTATTAATACTACTATTATTAGGTCTATTCTCTAGACTATCTAGACATATTCTATTATTAGCTCTAGGACTAAGATAGTAGATCTTCCTAGTCTTACTCCTATCTAGGATTAAGGAAGGAGGTTCCTTTCTTTAGCCTCTCTACTAGACGTCCTAGTAGATTAGTTCGGGTTAGGTTCGGTTTCAAAACCAAACCTAACCTATTTGTCTAGGTCTAATCTTAGGGAACCGGAAGTTTGTCTAGGTTTAAACCCAAAAATTCAATAGGTTTATAGCGAACAATAGAAATATTAGAAAGGTAGAAATTGCGAAATATCGAGATAGAGAATATATTGTTATTTATGTATACTACTATTATTGTAGTCCTAAAGGATAAACTAGTCATTTCTTCTATACATACTACTAGTATCGTAGTCCTTAAGGATAGAGTAGTTATTTCTTTCTATAATATAGTACTAATAGCTACGATTCTAGTCCTTTATTACTTATAGTAAATCTTGTATAGATTCTCGCTAACGTCTATATCTCTAATAAAGATACTATAGCCCTTTAGAAGTAAACTTAGTATAACAATGTCCTTCTACTAAATAGTAATACGCTTAGTATAAATAGCTAGTAGGTTAATAGCTATATAGAGTTAGTATATATTAAGGAAGTTAGGAAGCAATATATACTCGAAAAAGGTTATAAGGTATACTTTACGCAAAGCCTCGATAGTATTATACTAGTAGCGGAACTCGGTAGCGTCTATAACGCCGGTATCGTAGATTCACTATTTAACTAGTCTTTAAAATAGCGCTCGCGCGATTATAAGATCGGTAGATATTTGCGTAGTCTTAATCTACTATAATACGTTTTCTAAAAGATAATTAGTTGTAGCCGGCTATATAGCTAGCTATACAAGAAGTAGAACTTACTATCTATATTTCTACGACCTACGCTTATAGTAACCTTCTTATTTAGCTTACTAGGCTTAAAGGTAGTACTTTTCTAGACCTTGTAGGTAGTAGCGTAGATATTGTAAAGGACGCGAGTAGTACCTTTCTTATTCTTCTTAGTAGTAGTAGCGACGGACTTTCTAGCTATTCTAGATATAATAAGTATATAACTAAAGGTATAGAACTACGGTATAGGCAAAGAATAGGCGATATATAATATAAAAGCTAAATTAAAGAAAGTTATTGTTATACGCGATTGTATTATAGGTTAGTATAACAAAAACGTCGTTACTACCGTTTCTAGGGAAGTAAGTAGAAAATAATAGAAAGTAACGTAATAAGACCTCGATAATAGTAAGACCGCTTAATAATAGTTAGAGTAGAAGACATTATATACGCGATTAGGCGAGATTTGATATAATTCTAAAGTAATAGGTAAAGCTAAATCTATAGCCGGTAGTATAGCTAGCTATAGTTAGAGAGTATATATAAAAAATCTAATATACAATAACTAAAAATAACGTAATAAGGCTCGATAATAGCAAGAGTAGAGGATAGAATATATACGACTAGGCAAATTTAATGCGATATCGAAATAATAAGTAGAGCTAAATCTATAGCTAGTAGTATAGCTAGCTATAGGTAGAGAGTATATATTAACAATCTAATAAGCAATAACCGAAAATAACGTAATATAGCTAGATAATAGTAAGAGTAGAGGACAATATATACGCAACTAAGTAGGATTCGATACGATATTAAAATAATAGGTAAAGCTAAATATATAGCCGGTAGTATAGCTAGCTATAGTAAGATCCTAAGTATCGAAGAAATAGCTATAAAGACTTAGACTAACTATCTCGAACTATTAGTATTATTCTCCTAAAAGTCGCGCCCGAACCTTTGCAATAAGCTATATATCTTTCTACTATAGAGTTACCTATTTAGCGTAAATTGCGAGTAGGTTAGCTAGCTCGAATATAGTCGTTAAGAACGCCTCGCTTACTTCCTATAGAGCTTTAATCGTAGTACTTTAAAAGCGTAGGTTAGCTTTATAACATAGTACTATCTCCCTATCGAGCTACTAGAAAGGAAGCTTATTTATTAATAGATCTATACCTTTAGTATTTTAATAGAACCGAATCTCCTAGAGGGCGACTATACCTTACTTCTACTTAAACTTCTTACTACTAGTATTGCTTTTGAAAGCGATACTCTTCCTATATCTTAATACCTACTTTATAGGCTATAACTAGTCTTTACGTTATTTCCGAGGACTCTTAGTTAGAAGGCTCCTTGTAGGTTTCTTCCGAGGAATCCATGTTTTCTAACTAATAGTATTACTAGTACGAATAGGTTATTCGTTAGTTTCCGCTATAGCTAAAAAAATTAGTACTAGTCTTAGACTAAATATAGGCTAACTTACTCTAAGGAAGTCGTAGTTTTGTTATTTACGTTAGTATAGGTAGAGATAATAACGGTATTCTTAGAAGAGAGAGCGACGACTCGCGATCTACTTCTTAGCTATTATCTCGACGGTTTCTATCGTTAAAGGAACTAAAAAGTCCGTCTAGGTCGTTAATAATCGTATCTCTATAGAAAGGCATTTTTCTAGGATATAAAAGGAAGAAAGGAATAGATAAAAGAAGACTAGGTATATATATAAGGAAACGTTATCGTAATAAAGTTTACGACTAGCTTATAATAAATAGAAAAGCGACCGGCTATATAGCCGGCTATAGAGTAAAGGCCTACTCCGCCTCGGCCGTTATATCGTAAGGTTCGCATATTAAAGAGATATACTTAGAAGAGCGTAGTATCTATAGAGAACTTATTTTCCCTATTATAGATAGGATTTATAAGATAAGAAGCTAGTAGGGCTATAAGCTATACTTATTCGAGTATAGTATAGGTAAGGTAATAGCTACTTACCTAGAGCTAGCCGTATAGCCCTAAGCTCTATATTACCTAAGACTAACGAAGTCCCTTTTTTCTAGGCTAGCTTATAGTTACTTTACTTGTTACTTATTAGTAGTTCCGCTAGTAGACGCTCTCTTTAGAGGTATTATAATTTCTTAGATACGAAGGCGTAGCGCTTAATTTAGGGCTATACTTAGATAAATAGTATATACGCGTTATTATAGTATTATGCGAAGATATCGAGGGATTAATAGGAAGATCGGTTCGAGCGAAGTAGCGCTATATATTATTTAAAATCTTGCTTACTATAAGATCGAATACTATAGTTCCTCTCGCGAACTCCTTTTTACCGTTATTAATAGAATTTATTAGAAATGAAGTTAGAGGCGCTATAAGCTATACTTGTTCGAGTATAGTCTAGGTAAGGTAATAGTAACTTACCTATAGCTAGCTATATAGCTAGCTAGCGACTATTAAATAGACGAAGAATATACTATTACTATTAACTTCTAGTAAGCTATATTACTTACTCGAGCTTACTACCGAGCTAAGAAATCGTATCTATAAATACGCCTTAATAAAGGATCGAAGGGCGTAGTATCTATAATAAACTCTTTTTTACCGATATCGATAGACTTCTTTATATATAACGCTAGAGGCGCTATAAGCTATACTTATTTAAGTAAAGTACGAGTAAAGTAATAACTCCTTATCTATAGCTAGCTATATATATAACTAACTTAATAAGATATAGCTATATATCCTCGCTATCTCGATCTATCTAAATCTAGTCGAGGATAAGGTTTGTAAGGTACTCGAGGAGGTCGTCGCTATTTAGTCGTAGTAGCGTTCGTAAGATCTAGTTACGAAAGAGCCCTATAGACTTAGTAAAGATAGAAGGCTAGTAGTAATCGGTATAGTAGACGCGGTCTATTTATATTAAGATATCTATTAGTATACCTATATAGACCTAGTAATCCTACTATACTATCTTTAGCTCTATTAGAAACCTTTCGCCTACCGTAAGTCGCTCTAAAACTATAAGATAAGAAATTAGAGGCGCGGTAGGCTATACTTATTCGAGTATAGTATAGGTAAGGTAACAATTACTTACCTATAGCCGGCCGGCCGTATACCGACCGATAGATTAGCGGACTATTAAACGATAGCATCTATATAAGATAGTATACGTAATAATATATATTCCGAGACTATCGAGAGGGGAGAGTATCTTTAACTTATTATAGATAACTCTTTACATATCCTTAAATTGAATCTTTCTTCCTATATTAAAGGTATAGACGAGCTATAAGGCCTATTTAGTCTTCTACTTTAGTGTACTTTTATCGTCTAGGTAAGGTAATAGCTACTTACCTATAGCCGGCCGTATAGCCGACCGTTTTTCTAGCTTAACCTCTAGTTACTTTACTTAATACTTATCGGTAGTTACGTAGTAGCGCTATATATTATATAAGATCTTCCTTTGTATCTTTTGTTATACTTTTCTACCCTTAGGTTTATCGTCGTCGATAGAATTTATTAGAAATAAAGTTAGGGGCGTCGTTAGCTATAGTTATTCGAGCGTAGTCTTTACCTATAGCTAGCTATATAGCCGGCCGTTTTTCTAGCTTAGCTTCTAGTTAATTTACTTAATACTTATCTATAGTTGCGTAGTAGCGCTATCTATCGTATAAGGTCTTCCTCTATTATAGAGGCTCTATATCTTTTGTAGACGTCCTAGTAGGTTAGTTCGGGTTAGGTTCGGGTTCAAAACCAAACCTAACCTATTTGTCCGGATATAGCGCTAAGAACCCGAAATTCCTTAGGTTCTAAACTAAAGGCCGGCTATATAGCCGGCTATATACTTCTTATAGGCGCAATTTAACGCGATACGACGACTAATATATACAATATATACTATTAAAAGGATAGTAGCTAGATTGCGATAACTTTAGTCGAGTTTTATCGAGTCCGGATTATAGTAGGTTCTATACCCGAACCTATACCAATCGTCCGGTTCCTACTAAGAAACTAAACCCGAACCTAGATTCTAGGGTTACATCTAACCTACTAGGACGTCTAATCTTTTGTTATACTTTTCTATCCTTAGCTTTATCGTCGTCGATAGAATTTATTAGAAATAAAGTTAGGGGCGCTATAAGCTATACTTGTTCGAGTATAGTCTAGGTAAGGTAATAGTAACTTACCTATAGCTAGCTATATAGCCGACTAGCGACTATTAAATAGACGAAGAATATACTATTACTATTAACTTCTAGTAAGCTATATTACTTACTCGAGCTTACCGCTAAGCTAAGAAATCGTATCTATAAATATACCTTAATAAAAGAATTAAATAGTATAGTATCTAAAGCGAACTCTTTTTTACTATTATCGATAGAATTCCTTAGATACGAAGTTAGGGGCGCTATAAGCTATACTTCTTCGAGTATAGTCTAGGTAAGGTAATAGCTACTTATCTATAGCCGGCTATATAGCTAGGCGTTTCTCTAGCTCGACCTCTAGTTACTTTACTTAATACTTATCGGTAGTTACGTAGTAGCGCTTTGTAACGTAGAAGATCTTCCTTAATATACGCTAAAGAACGTAGTATCTATAGCGAGCTCCTTTATACTATCGTTAATAGAATTCGAGAGATAGGAAGCGAGAGGCTCTATACGCTATACTCCTTCGAGTCTAGTATAGGTATAATAACAACTTCTTACCTATAGCTAGCTATACTATATCTCCTAACTATTTCTCCTTAAAGCCTACGACCTTCTAATATAGCTCTTAGCCCTTCTTATTTAATACGATCTTATATACTATACGATATAGCTCTTTAAATAAGAGTATAGATATATTCTTAGTATAGAAAGTATAGTAAAGAGTAAAGTAAATAATATATACTCTATACGTTAGATAGATCTTAGTATAGCCTCTATCTACGAGCGAGGTTATATCGCCGCCCTTCTTTCTTTGTCCCTTAGCGCTACTAAATATATCTATCCTATAAGTGTAGAGATAGAGGGATAGGTATTATGTAATATTCGGCCGATATCTCCTAACTATTTCCCCTTAAAGCCTACGAATTGCGATTTATTAGATTAGAAACTAGAGGGGCTATAGGCTATACTTATGCAAGTATAGTATAGGTAAAGTAATAGCTACTTACTATAGCTAGCCGTATAGCTAGCTAGCGACTATAGGATAAATAGAGTATATATAGTAGAGTAGGCGGCGTACTTTATTAGAAACTCGTATAGTTAGCTCTCGGGTTAGTATAATAATAAGGATAACTAACTATATATAGATAGCGACTTATATCTATATATAGTGCCTAGAGCTCGGTATAGATCTAAGGGACTTTACCTAGCCGGCTATAAGGCCGGCTATATTAGTTTTATTAACCTTACTATCTACGGATCCTCTTTTTAGGATTCCTATCTAGATCCCCTTAATATCCCTTCCGCTTTCGCTTCGAGGGCTTATTACCCTCCTCCTCGTTATTACTAATTAATTAGATAGAAGGGCTAAATCGTGTATCTTCTTCTTTATCCTAGTTCTTACTCTCCTCTTCCTTAATCCTCGCTTCCTCTCTAAGTAAGTCGTCTAACATTATAGTATAAGGGTTATTCTTCCCTTAACGTTTCTTCTATATAAGAAAATTCCGATTAATTATAATTATCTTAAAGACGGTCGGACTATTTATTCGATTATATCGGTACTAATACCGCCTAATACTAAACGAGTACTCCGTTCCGATTCCTATCCTAGGGATTACTAGGATATCTCGAGTAATTGTAGCGACTATTAGATAGCTCTCGGCGATCCGAGACTATATCCCTAATATATTATCCTCTAAGAAATCGTTTACAAGATAGGATAAATCTAATTCTCGTTAGCTTATAGCTTATATTAATAACTATACTAAAAGTAGTACTTACTTTACCTTCGATATATCTCGAGTTCGTTTAGAGCTCCCCTTGCCTCGATCTCGTCCTATTTAGGGGCCTAGGTACTAAATATAAACGATGTTCGCCATTTCTTAACCTTCTTCTATAGTTACTAGCCTTTAGCTCTATATACTATATAATTAGAGTATTCCTCGATAAGCTCCTTTAATACTAACTAGTAGTACTCTTCCTATTTTAGTTCGTCCTTCTACTCGTCCTATTACTAGAATTTGGTCTTCTATATTAGATAAAGGAGGACTACGATACTATAGATATCGCTAAAGGTCTCGAAAGTAGCCGAATAATATTTATTAAGCTTTTATTTTAATACTATAAGTACCTTCGTTATAGTAACCTTCTAAGGAATACTTTTTTTACTTAGCTTCGTTATAGATCGATCTAGTTCGTTAAAGAGCTAGTTATAATACCTAAGTACCTAATAGATCGTTAGTCCTCGGATCCTATCTATTATGTTCGTAACGATAGCGTATAGCCTTATAATCGAAATAAGATATTCGGCCTATCTCTACTCTACCTCGGTTAAGACTAGCTATTCGATGCCTTAATTAATATAGTACTAGTCTACTATATAGCGTAGTTTACATACTTAGACTAGTATATAGAACAACGAGTCGAATCTAGTCTTAATATCCTAGGTTAATCGAAGTAGTCGTTTCGGAGGCTAGGATTACTATTTCTTGTTCTAAGCGATACTTTTACTATTAATCCGAGGCTTGTCTAGGAGGTTTGTCTAGATAAGTGTAAACGTATACTATCGCTATAAGCTAGAGTTACTATAGATTACTATCTAGCGGATCTAGATAAGCTAGCTAGTAAAACTAGTAGCTAGCTATACGGCTAGCTATAAGTATTAGTAGTACTTACTTTATAAGTAACTATAGTAAGACTCTATTCTATAGAAGCTTTTATAGCCGCCTTTAAAGTACTTAGCTTGTCCTATGCTTTCTTTTCGTCTAATATCTTCTACTACTCGTTATTCTAAGGTACTAGCTTCAATTTCGTAAATAGCGCCCGGATAGCGATTTGTACTATATATACTAGATAGGGAAACTTCTTAGGAGAGGGAATAGTTACTCTCGCGTCGAATAGTAGGTCCGTATCTATCGACTCTATCGCGAGACTAGTCGGGTCCTTAGACCTAGAATCGTTCTCGTATTCCTCGTTAGTATCCTCTAATAGCCCGATAGATAGCATTATTTATATCGCGATAGTTTAACTAAGTTTCTCGACCGCTTCTCGTCTAAAATTAGTATTAGTATAAGATAGCTACTAGGAGGGCTACCTACAAGTTTTTATAGAGCGTTTTATTATTACTTACGTTATCTATCGTAATAGTAATTAGCTTAGTATAAACTCTAACTTACTCTAGCGCTTTTTAGACTAAACCTACTATATTCGCTCTAGAGTAGGTTTCTATAATTTTAGGAAATCCGATTATTAACTCGTAGTATTTCTATTACTTATCGATAAAGTAAAGCATAATAGAGAGGAATAATGCCTATATCGTTCTATTTAACTAGCCGTTAATTACGATTGCTACCTAGTTAGCTAGCCCTACTAGATCCTTAATCTCTTTAATAGCGGTCTCTATATTTTGTACGAAATTACTACGTTAAGTACTCGCCGAGAGAAACGGGG
>LFZO01000492.1:0-32076 GCA_001578225.1 Pseudocercospora musae
TAGGTCTTATATCTCTAATAGGAAGGGTTATTCCCTATCTTTATATAGGTATACATTTTCCTTTATACCTAATATAAGAAGCATAATCTATCTCTTATATACCTATCTTTGTCTCAAATTACTATAGGCTCCTACCCTAGTCTCCTAAACTAGTTCTGTCCTAGATTATATAGCTATAGATTAGGCTATTGTCTACTAGCTCTTTCTTGCAAAGTATCTAGCCCTAAACTATAGGGTCTCTCTATTGCTAGTCCGGTCTCTTAAGTATTATAGACTAAGTACTAAACTTATAGCTACTTCCCTCTAGTTTTTCCTTTGCCTTTAAACCTATAGACGTACAATGGCTAACCCGGGCTTATAACCTATTAAACATTGTTACGTAGGCGGAGGAGAGTAGGCATACTAAGGGACCTAATTCGTAGTAGATGAAAAGGATAAAGGTCTATCTAAGACTAAAAATACAAAGATAAAGGAGAATTGCCCCTAAGCTAGGCCTAATTAGGCTAGCTAGCCTAGACAATACCAAGAGACAACTAGCTAGAGAGAGTCTATTTCTAACACTTTTCTTATTTTCTATTAAAGTCTATTTAAAACTTTCCTTAAATATAAATCTAGAAACTCTTTACTTCTTTCTAATATTAATAAATTAGATATAGTAGGAATTTTTAAATTTAAAATATTTCTTTATTTTAAACTAAAAAAATTAAATTAAATTATTATTTAGTCGTAATACTAGTAAGAAATAGATATATATAAGAAATAAAATCTAAGTTTAAAATCTAAGGAAAATATAATTAGAAGAATAGTTATTATTATTATTACTACTATAGATTTTAGAAGACTACGAGCTAGTTAGTTAATAAAATATAATTAACTTAATTTAGTATTATACTAATTTAGTAGAAAGATAATAAATTATATTCGACTAGAGGTTTTTTTTTAAAAAAAATCCCTTTCTATTTTATAGTAAGGATCTATAATACGTTATAGATACTTTTACTTTAATAGAGCTAACTATATCTAGTAGGATTAGCTCTATTAGGCTCTACTAGCTCTACTAGCTCTACTAGATATAATTAGTTTAATTAGGCTAATAAAAGATAATAAAATACTTTAGTTAGTAGTATAGAGTATTAATTATATAAGTTTTAGAATTATAGATTCTATAGTACTACTAGTTCTATACTAGTTTATAGTTAGTATAAGAGAAATCTAATCTATAGTAAACTTAGTAATATTATAGAGGTTTTTTTTTAAAAAAAATTAAGACTTTTATAATAAATATTTGTAGAATATAGTCTATATAAAGCTAAAAAGTTAAAAAAATATTTATTCTTTTCTATCTTTCTAATCTAAAGGTTTATAGCTTAGTAATATAAAACAAAAATATTCTATTTTTAGTCTAGTATTTAGAAAAAAATATAATTTCTATTTTAGATTTTCTAGATAGAGCCGATAGAGCCAATCCTATTACTATCTAGCTATAGTTTATCTATCTTAATTAACTTAATTATCTAGACTACTCTAACTAAAGGAAATATATCTATAACGGATATATACTTAGTAGTAAGCTTATAGAAGATTTATACAAGTATTTAGTAGAACGCTACTATATAACTATAGTAAGACTTAGGAATTGGCTTCCGAATACGAAGACTCGAGGTGGTTTAGACGACTACTAGGGTTCCTAGGGACCTAGTCTAAGCACGCTGCTTGTTGGTATAGTCGACCAACTGTGGGATTTACTTTGCTTCATTCGAGAATAATAGCACCTTTATTGCGTGCAGTGGATACAGAATTGACGAGAAACCTCCGCTTGAACGTGACCACGACGGTTACCTGTGTGAATGAGTTTATCGACAGGAGGCTCATCGGTATGCGATTCTCGAGGCTGTACATACTCCTTGCCTCGTTCCGAGCCTTGTCCGTCTATATCTCAGTATGCTCACTTCCTCGCCGTATGCTTAACGAACCCGTGTTTCCTCCAATCCACCTTCTTCTCGTGGAGCCTGATACCTTCTTTAGCATGGGGATAATTCGTGCCAAATACCGGCAAACCCCTCAACTTCAATTCATCTTCAATTACCTTCCATCTCCCAATCTCAGTCTCCTTGTGGACTGGAGTCCTCTTGGTCGCGTAGACTCTGACGTTCGGTAAGTCCTCGCTCGCGCCTAGTTCTTGCACTCTTGGGTCGTCTTTTAGCTTTTTCGGTGGCTCTTTGGCTTGGACTGCTCGGAAGAGATCGTTTGCCGTGCGTGCTTTAGAAATTATGAGGTCTGGCACGCGTTTGCCTGTGAATTGGATGATTTCCCGGACGATCTGTGATGTATCAGCAAGAGATTCATAACTATCCAAAAATGTTTTGGCGTACTGCCAACTTGAGCTCTGGATTCTGGATGTCGATTTTGGTCAGGTCTCGTTGCTCTGTCTCGCTTGGCATCTCGCGATGGAAGATTTCCAGGACACGTTGCTCTAGTCTGACGATATCTTCTTTCTTGTCAACATCTGCTCCTTTTCTGCTCACGAATCTGCGCGCCGTGTTAGCGCTTTTGCCTTAGTATTGTGTTAGAAGCATGTCCTACCCTTCATATTTCTCTCCTTGGTCAGCACGAGCTTTCGCCCACTTGCGACTGCCCACGCGCTCTAATCCATCCCATGTCATTGCTTGTAGATAGTCTTTCATCTTAGCAGGATCAACTCTTTTTGCGACTTCGTACTCCACGCCATCCTGAATTACGGTATTTCTCTGCAGATATTCCTCGTGCAATTCTTCTGGAGACTTCTCCTCGCCGCTTGCTTCAGCATCAACCTGCTCCTCTCTGTTCTTCTCTGGAGACTTCTCCTCGCCGCTGGCTTCAGCATCAACCTGCTTCTCTCTCTTCTTCTCTGGCGTTTTCTTGCCGAATATTGTCTCCCTCATTCGCCGGTAAACGGGGACTTCGGCATCGCGCTGGCTAGTGGTATGGAAATGTCGCGCAGCCTGGACCATACATGATCGACATACGTAGGGCTGGCGAGAAGGCTCAGTGGCCAGTCTTAAAGCTTCGGAAGCTACTCGTGTTCGCCGCATTGTGATGTGATGTTGATGGGCGGATTGAACATGTATTTTCGGGGGTGAATGTCTCTCCGCAAATCCGCCAAGACCCATGTGCAGCGACAACACCGTCGGCAGGTGGCTCTTGCAGAGTCGAGACTTGCAAGCCACACACGCATGCTACTGGAGCAATGAAAACCCTTTACGTGACCGACAAGCCTTATCGAGTATTCCGCATAGCCATGGTCGCCCGAATTGCAAGCTGTCCGCACCACCAGGACGTTCGCATTCATCGAGCACGATGAGAAAACCACACTTCTTGCCATTCCCGCCTATGGACTGTGTGGACGCTCTGTCGCGCGTACTTTGTACTTGACTTCATCTTGTGGGTTGTCGCCTATGTCTTCGAGTGGCTATCCCCGAGCCGATACTCCTCGAGACACAGAGATATTCAGACTGGAACAGCAAGGCGTGAAGGTTCACCATGCCTTCAACCAGTACAACATCAACCTATCGACACTGCTATTAGTGGCGGCAAGATATTATAGCTCGCAGTCAGTGTGCAGAGGCTAACGGGATACCGCAGCTTATGGCAACCTTCATGATCTCTGTTTTCTCACTTGGACTCGGTCTGCAATACCGCAGAGAGAACTACTCCAAACCTGCTGAACATGTGAAGTTAGACAAAGACCTTGCCGTCGACAATGAAGATTGGCGGCCCGCGTATCTTCGTCAACATCGACAGTCAGTGTGTGTCAAGGGTCAATATGTGGCGCACATCCTAGGTTCATCGCTTCTCATCATGCTGCACGTGTGACCCTCCAAATTCGAAACATCCGTGGCCTTCGTATCACCTCTTTGCAGCGTGCGTATGTGTCCCAGTGTTGGGGTTGCACGTGCTGAATGTGTCCAGGTTAGTTGCTATTGTTGCAATACTCTGCGATTCCGCATCCTTCATGATCTATCGTACGCAATGTGCGGCGGCCGAGCGCTGGATCCAGCTTCTGAAACAGAATATGAAGGTCCGCAAGTCAGTGGTAGCAGAGGCACGCGATGGCCTAGACGTCAACGAACACGAAATGGATGACCTGACAGACACCCTGCTTGATGAACCCGCAATCGCTTGCACCAGGTTCAGCAATGGCAAGTCGCACTTTGCTCACTACAAGCTTCGGGAATCGGGTTAGGTGATCTGTATATATTGTCAAGGACTAGAACGATGTTTTGCAGCGTGTACAGCCATCACGCGACACAGGGATATCGCCCTTACCCTTGAACCCCCTGTCGTGATCAAGTCCAGTTTTCAGGACCTAACATTGAGCGCTGCGCAAGGCTGTCACAGCTGCCAGGTATGGCGAAAGGCTTTGATCAATGAGTGTTGCAATGCGGAAGAGACTTTGGACCTGACAGATCCCGATGGGCCGGGATACAACACTCCGCTGCTTTTCCAATCTCTGACTTATATTGGAGATCCGTGTACGGATGCGATACTTACGAGATGTCTTTGCACTGCAGAAGAACATGCACTATCTTGATGTACGACCCTCCTCGACGAATGCAACCACCAAATGAATCAACCGAATCATTCATCAGTCCATGCTCGACAGACACATGCGATTATGGCATTGACGATCGATCAATCCAAGAAAATGCCAACCACCCTTCTATCATTCAGAGAGTCAAGTTCTGGCTACGAGAATGTTCAGAGGAACACAACACATGTCCTGAGACAAGACCTGAAAGTTATCCAAAGCGTTTGCTCGATCTCCGTCACGATCAAATCCGACTTATTGATGATCCTCCAGCCGCAGATGACCTAGCCTGGATGGCATTGAGCTATTGCTAGGGTCTGGATCAGCGAATCAAGTTGACAAGGAACACATTTGCTGACTTCGAAAGCGTTATAGAGAAAGCGACACTACCAGCTACTATCCAAGACGCCATTGATGTGGCTCGTGAATTGAACATATCGCATCTTTGGGTCGATGTGCTTTGCATCGTTCAGGATGATGACGGGACCGATTGGAAAGCGCATGCGGGTATGATGCATCATATATATGGTGAAGCAAAGTTGGCACTTTGTGCTTGCTCAGCTCTGAGCTCAACAGAAGGCTTTCGCTCAGATCAGGAACTCAGTCCCGTGGCGCGACGGTCGGCGTAGCAGTTTTCAGTGAATTACGAGCTCGCCGGCTTGGCTGGGTACTTGCCTTCAATTGCAGCACACTCGCTAGCAACAGTGCGAGACAGATCTCCTTCCAACAAGAGAGGGTGGATCTTCCAAGAAGAGATACTATCGCCGAGGATACTTTACTGGTCTGAGCATGGCGTATACTGGTCATGCTACAAAGGAGTGCGGGCAGAAAATGAGGTGACGTCGGAGACACGAGCGATCCAGCACGGTCCACGCATGGGCGGCATTCCACTAGCATCGGGACGCAAACTGATTCTCGACCGTAGAGATTTCCTCTCTGCACCTAAGGACGGAGATTGGGCTGAAATGGCCTCAACATACTCGGTCAGGACCTTTACTAGACAAACGGACAGACTCCCTGCTCTGCTAGGTCTTGCTGCCCTGTTCAAACGGGGTAGAGATGGCCGGTACTTGGACACTGTCGGCCTCTAAAAAATCGATTACCGCAACAACTTCTGTGGACAGTTGCAAAGGCCGAAGAGAGTCAAGACGTTCTAGTACGGAAATCTGGGCTAGACGTGGCACCTTCATGGTCGTGGGCCTCGATCCGTCCCGAATTTGGTATCAAATTCTACGAAGATCGATCTGCGGAGGCACAAGTAGGTCAAGTCGTCGTGGAGCAAAACCGCACAAAAATAAATTTGACTGGACCCTTGCGACCTCTGCTACAAGACATGCAATCAGCTCGCGGCTGGCACAATCTCAGCAGCTCTAAGAATCGATCTTTAAACATGCGTGCATCCGACAATTCGTATCGTGTAGATACATCAGGCTATCGTCTGCTAATACATCGTCGTAGAGACTTTCCGATGTGCGTGCATCTCGATAAGTGCTTCCATAACGAAAACGTGAACCCAAACAATACGGCTGCCTTTGAGATCAATGCCACACGGTCTCTTGTGCTGTCTGCGACTTCAGTGGACGGGTATCGTTGCAGAATTGGTTGCTCTGAGTCACACGCAGACATAACTTACTTCCAGCATGCTGTCCGGCAGGAAGTAACTTTGGTGTGATCAATGAAGACGAGCGTGCAAGAGCTAAGCAAGCAACACAGACGCACGGCCGACCTCGAGCATCGTATCACAGATTAGCCCGCCGAACATTCTCCTACATTGTCACGAACATCGAAGAGGACGTGATCATACATCAGGCGCCCTCGAGACTCCTACTAAGAGAAGGAAGGGCAGGGTAGGGAAAATATACTGTATATGATAGGATGGAGCGACAATGTTTACCATCTAGATAATTCCTATGCCAATGTGCCAATCCGATCCCATCCGAGTAATTACCATGCCAATGTGTACCATTTGAGTATTTACCCGTATCCTACGTCTCCAGCCCTCGGGAATGACTTCATCAAGAGCTTCGAACGACAATGGGCGCAATCGTCTTTGATGAAACATCTTCAGACCACATTTTCAGTAGCATATGTCATCCAGAACTTTCATCGTTGCCGGGGACGTATTTCCTACACTCTAAAAACTCCCCTACGAAGGCCTACATCAAGCGCGTGTTTTCTTTCCCTATGGTTTCACATCATTGATGGCCATCCAGGAACTTTCAGTCTCGAGGATTTGGCAGGAATCTGGCGTCAGAGCGAAGTTCTCCCGGGAAAAGAGTGCACCAATGAGCGGCACGGCACTGCGAGTGCGTATATTTGGAAGTATCATAAATGGCATCGAGCCAAGATGCGAGCATAGTTACAGGCACTCGCGGAATCGAAGTGGAACCGTCTCCACGGGCTGGAATGTGGTGAATCCTGCCAATTTTCTTGCTGCCCGACGACATTACTACCCATCATACACATACCCAAACCCTCCAGGCTTAGAATTCGTAATCTCAGGATACACGGTCTCCGGTCCATAAACACCCATAATATTCTCCGCAGTGGGTGGCGTATACTGCCGACTGCTCACTGTGATCTCCAACCCAGCCTGCCGTTCCTGGCCGGATAGCAAAGTCGCACCAAGGTCGATGATACGCCAATGAAGCTGCTCGGTCAAGAAGGGAACTACACTTTCTGGTGTCAGATCGGGAATCGTCTTATGTTCGCCCTCACGGATGAGGTCATGACTATGGGGATCGGATTCCAAGTAGTCGTAAAAGATCGTGGTGATGGGAACAATGTCTTCGATGACGATGTCGTTGTCGCGTTGGGATTGACAGTTGGAACAATTTTCGATGTCTGCGGCGCTTCTTGCGAAGATACCTGCGAAGCCGACTTCGTTTTTCTTCGTCATGTAGCGTTCGGGTTGGTCATCTTTGACGTAGCCGGTGAAGAGGTGGACGCTGAAAGAGCCGTCAAAGGCGTATCTGAATTCAAGATGTGGTCAGTAACCGACCGCATGGAGGGGTTTACGTGATTTGGATTGGCTTACTTTTTGACTTTGACTTTTGCGTTCCAGGTGATCTGTACAGTCAATTTGTTTGGGTCGTCCACGTCGATCAAAGCACCTGCTGGAAGCAAAGAATTGACGGTGTCTGCCAGTTCGAGAACGCCCTTGGTCTCAATAGCCATTTCGTGGAGTTGAGGTTCTGTCGGAAGCACTTGCTGCGCAGCTTGAGCCACCATGGCTATCGGTGCAAGCGTGATCTCTTGTGCAAATATCGCAGGCACACCTGAATGAATCTTCATAGATGTCCTCTGCGCCACCGGCTTGGCGATAGCTTCAGCCTTCGGGCCAAACAGTGCCCAAGATGCTTTGAGAGGTTTTGGCCAATTCGGAAGAGTGTCCTTTGGCGATGAGTTGTTCGTTGCCCAGTAGTAAGTGTCCGTGAGATACTTCTTCAGCTCTGTACGAACCTTTGCTTGGTTGACGACTTTCCCGGGGTCGATATTGCCAGGCGTAGCAAAGCCGGCTCGCCAGTAGTCTTTCACCAAAGGATTGCTTGATTTGTAGAATTGAGAACCGGGTGACTTGTCTCCTGTCAAAAATGGCACGAGTGGGGTGTCGATATCATCTTGATTGCAGTACTTGTCCGGGAAGAGGGCTTGATGCAGGGACAACAGTCGATCAATGTTACTGTGAGTCTATCAGCTCTTGATTCGTGTACCACTTGTGTACAGTCTACGAACCAATGATGGAAGAAGAACACTGGATCGAACTAGATAAGGCATCAGTCGGTTGCATCAGGTCAGATATGCCGACAACTCACAGCTGCAAAGGCAGGATCTCCCATCTGTCCAGCTCGTCGTACTCCAGGACTGCCGCTGCCTTGATTGAAACGCTTCGTCGGATCGTAGTATTGGCCAGTGCCCAGCAATACATGGATACCATCATGCCACGACTCTAAGGATGGCATCGTGAACGTGCGACCATCGTCGATCTGAATCTGATTCTTCCAACCACGGTTGGCGAATTGCTCCCAAGATCTGAAGTCGTTTACCTTGACTGGAGTGCCTGCTGCCCGTCCGGTGATGTCCTGGTCCGTAATGTCGGGGTTGAGCATTTGCCAAATCATGGTCGCTCGTGCTACGGCTTGCCTCTGTACGGCCAGATCGCAGTACTGATCATTTGTCGCGCCATCGTCAAGCGGGATGCGGGCCGTCTGGACATTGTTGAAGCTGCAAATATGTAAGCGGTGAGCTTGTGGTAGATATCGGACACCTACTTCGCGTTCATGACGACTGCACGGCGGCCAGATGACTGATAGTCAGCCTTACTAGGGAATCGATAGGACCAAAGCGGGTTGTCGATGCTCGTCCAGCCATCTGCGTCAGTAGTGCTGGTGCGCTTGGGCAATTTCACGAATACTTGAGGAGCCTTGAAGATGTGTGGAAAGGCCCAGACTGTGTCTAGTCTAGCTCCACGCTCAAGCTCTTTTCGCGGCATGATCAGGTCCCAGTAGGGCAGGCGAAAGCGAGCAGCGGCGTCTCTGTAGACTTTCTGATCAGAGTTGCTGTCGTACTGCCCGGCAACTCGATCCATCTCCTTGTACAAGGCAAGCTGGAAAGCTTTAGAATCTGGACCACTTTGCTTACCGGGTACATACCTCCAAGAGACACATGTAAGGTCGGTGCCATGTTGGGAATGTGTTCAATTGATGATGGCAGTATCCGCTGGCTTTCCACTGCTTGACGCCTGCCCACTCTTCAACTGGTTGACCATGTATGCCTGGTATTGTCGTTAGTCATGTCCCATCTCGGAAATTGTATTTGACACACCGGCAATGGCATGAAAGTTCATCCAATTGGGCTGACCTTGATCCGTCTTCTTGACGCTGTCCTTGTGCAGATTCAAAAATGCAATCAAGAACAGGTTGGTCATCTCATTATCCTGGAGGAACTCGTCAATTTCCAGACGTGGACCTCTTCGTCCATCGTCCGGCAACTCGGTCAGAATGTTTGGATCGCTCATGATTTAGTCTTTCAAGTTTGAATATTGTGGGCAGAGGATTCTTTCCAAGCGGGATGCTGAACTTTATACATGATGATTGAAGGGCTGCACAGGCCAGTCTCACCATGTCCATGTGCAGGCGCAAGCCAAAGCATACGAAGCCCGGTCCAGAAGAGCACGCTTATGGTGGCTGCGTTTACGATGGATGTTGCATAGAAGGCCTAGGTAGGGCAAATGAGAGACCAATAAGAGACGTGGAGGAACGGCGCGGAATACACATCAGTGTTGTGGCGCAAGACGTATGCTTGTGATTCAAGCTGACACTTCTTGATGCTGCGGTTGTACAGGCAATGGCGCCTCAGCTGAGAATGGACTGCAATCCGGTCCAATGAACATACAGTTCTTCAGCCAGTACCCATTCCCCTCTCAGGCGCATGCTGCAGTCGTGGACCTCGACCGTACGAAAGAAAATGCATTGAGAAGGCCCGTTGCGAGCCACAGCGGCCTCACCGACACCCAGGCGTTGCGTCTCGCGCATGCCATATGCACAGAGAGCAGCCCATCCCGATCCGATCACACCTGGAAAGGTCGGAACAAGTATCAGCGTGTCGTACAGAGTGCGTAGATATTGCAAAATGATCGCCATTGCTTGCTCGTGGACATGGAGTCCCCGGAGAGTCATTTGCCAAAGTTGTCGTCCCCAAAGTCAATTGATTCCCGCGAGCCAAAAAATGTGAGATATCGTTTACAGCTAGAAGACGGCAAAAAAGTTGCAGTTTCTGGACGTTGTGGGAATTGAACCCACGACCTATCCATTTGTTAGCATCTGGATAAAGCGTGCTATACTCGTTTGGAGCATGTGCTTACCTTTCACAGGCTTGTATGGGAACATGTTCCAACAGGAAACACAATCCAACATGCGAAGCGAACTGCAGAAACCATTAGGGACCAGAAGACATGACGATGTTGCAGATATCCGTACAATCATACCCCTAGACCAAACGCCCTGCATCGGACCTTTTAATTGGTCGGTTTGCGAGCAGCGCACGATCCTTCACGTATATGACCTCTACGAGAATAGTAGTAGAGGCGCGAAAGTGGCCTAGGGAGATGCACTACCCCTTCTCTATATCCGTTCATGGAACAAGCTATTTCCTTGATCCGGCGAAGCATGATTCGTAAGCTAAGTGGTTCTTTCTCGGTCATAGAGGACTTTGTGACCTCTTCTGTCCGGGGGAGGGGGCCGGCTGCGTAAAAGCCCAAGCCAAGACTTCTGCCGGTCCGAGCACGTGCGTCGTAACGTTAATGTTTTTTGACTCGGTCGGCGAGATCTGACATGTCTGTTCCGTTGACGCAGAAGAGGTGATGTTGCGATTGCCAATCCTTGACGAGGTGCTCCGACGGGCACCTGCATTCCAGTCTCCACGCGCCCAGATCCCGACGTGGAACGCGTGAACGAAGATCCTCCGAATACTCCATATATCAAGAGCTGTCTTGGACGCATGAAGATCATGTCTGTCGACATGTGGCTCTATAGCGAGCGTCGGGCTCCAATGAGGCTGCGCCCGAGCTCGACTGCTTCTTCGCTGTAGTCAAACAGGTAGGCATCAAAGAACTATGCGACGCGCTGCAAGGCCGCCGGATATGGTAGCGATATAGGTCTAACAAAGGGCATTGTGAGACCACGTTGCGAAGACTTGTCAATAACCACGACGATCACTGCTAAACTTTTCAGTCGATGTTGCCGGATCAGGCACGATTCTGCTTTTGAGGTCGCCGAACATGTCAACAGAAAAGGAGATCGAGAGACGGCGAAGACGACGATCACGTACACATGGCTTCTTCGATCACGGCGACCGCGACCTATATCCTGTCCGAGTACGCTTCGCTGACGAGAAAGAGGAGCACATGGGGATAGGACGTTGGATTCGACACGTTGCTGAGGTATCGATACCTGCAATGCGCTTTGCAATAAGCTTAGTACTAGTCATCTTGACGACAGTAGCAATCGTAGGACCTCTCACCATACTGGCGAGCACAAGCATGCGTGGCATTAGCATGCTCTGCAGCTACCACGTCTTACCGGAGAGTAGCTCTGTCTGCAGCAATGCTTGGGTCAAGCGGCAAGAGTCAATTCTCAGCAATCTGAGGGAGGACAAGACCCCATTGTCAGGAACACTCCACGAACTAGGCGAGCTCACCAAGATGACTGCGTCTCTGGACTTCATTGGTCTGGCTATGCATACCGTCTCCCAGAATCTGACCACGGCATTCGAAGACTTCAAGCAGAACAAAGACGCAGTGGACATGAGAGGCGACAAGACTTTCATCAAGCTCGCCCACACGGCAAGCCATACTCAGAAACTTATCGACGCTCTTACGGACCAAGACGCTGCTTATCGACACGAAGTTGTGTTATACGAAGAGCATGGCATCGCGGATCTCAGCGACACATTCAACCAGACCAGAGGCGTCCTCAACAACGGCACCAGTATTGGTATCGCAGCTCTCCAGATCGCGCTTCACACCATCCCGTACGGATCGCAGTCGAGCTTAGCCTACAACATACTGCAACAGTATTACCAATTCTTCAAAGCGCAAGAGCAAAACACCAAGATCGCTGTCTTCCTGACGACGGAGTCAAAGCTCAGCATACAAGAGATGATCGGCGGACTCAGTCACATCCATCATCGCTTGACAAAGCTTTCAAACGACCGCAAGCAACTTTGTCCCCACCAGCAATCGGCACTCTGCAAATGGAACCCAGCTCAGCAAGCCGACAGCATCGAAAGCCAGCTCGCGGCTTTGACATGGATGCACCACGTCGTCGAGCGTGCAGAAGTGCGATACAAGAACATATACTCCGAAGTCGTCAAGCATCGCGCAGCTTTGGAAGAGGAAGTCGAAAGCTATGAACGCTGGAACACGAGCATCGTGCCTTTGAGAAAATTGAAGCAGATTCTCGCCGTGGAAGAAAAGCAGATCAATGCGTTCATGGCATTGGTCTTCGAGAAGAGGGCAGTCGTGGAGAAATTATACGATGAGATGATGAACAGCCAGGAAGCGTATGATGCGACCAAGTGGAGATTGGAAGCTGCTATGGAAGCGAAGAGACTCAAATGGTTGTAATATTGCCCGGATGGTATGTATCTACATGCATTCATTAGGACCTCGTTGGGAATGGCTGTGTGGTCAGTCAGCCAGTACCGCTTTCTCTTTTTTTCTTTTGTGATTATAGCTTTGGAAATGCAGTGGGCACTTTCCCACCCATTTCCACTAGAGTACTCTTGTTCTGTACCCAATTGTCAAGTCCTCTTCGTCCATTCTCCACACCCAATCCACTGAGCTTCCAACCACCAACAGGCATCTCAGCGGGTGATTCGCCCCAAGTATTGACCCAGGTGATACCAGCTTCGACACGAGCAATGATCTTGTGAGCATGATCAATATTCTTGGAGAAGATTCCAGCAGCAAGACCCATCTTGGTGTTGTTCGCCCTATCCACAAGCTTGTTTACCCAATTTGGCGCCTTGTCGTCGTAGGGTAGGATGGCCATGACTGGTCCGAAAATCTCGTCGATCGCGATGAGCATGTCGTCCGTGCAGTCTGTGAATACTGTTGGTTTGACCCAGAAGCCATCGGATGATGAGGCACCCAATGGTTTGCCGAGACCGCCGTAGATCAGCTTGGCCTTGTCGACTTGGATGCCATGCTTGATGTATTTCAGAACCTTCTCGTAGTGCACTTTGCTCACCAGAGGGCCGAAGTTTGTGGTTCGGTTGAAAAGATCGCCGGCTCGGATGTTGTGCATTTGTTGGAGTAGTACTCGCTCGAACTCGCTCTTCATCGATTGTGGTACGAAGACTCGTGTTCCGTTGGTGCAGACTTGTCCGGTCGAGAAGAAGTTTGCCATCATTGCTCCATTGACAGCGTCTTCCACATCGGCATCTGGAAGGATGATGCAAGGCGATTTGCCACCGAGCTCCATGGTCACGTATTTCATGGCGCCTGCTGCTGATCCTGCGACTTTCATGCCTGTGCTGACTTGTCCAGTGAAAGACACTTTTTGGATATCGGGATGTGAAGTCAGCATGGCGCCAACATCTCCAGCGCCTTGGATGACATTGAAGACACCTGCGGGTACACCGGCCTCGGTATAGATCTCTGCAAGCTTGAGGGCGTGGAGTGGCGTAAACTCGGAAGGCTTGTATACCATGCAGTTTCCTGCTGCGAGACATGGTGCCGACTTCCAAAGTGCGATCTGAATAGGGTAGTTCCATGCTCCGATTCCTGCGCACACTCCGAGTGGTGCTTTGGTTGTGTACACCCATGCGTCGGGTCTCAGCTGTGTGGTCTCGCCATTCAGGCCTCCGGAAGCAATCAGATTCGCATAGTACTCTAGCACATCCGCCCCAGTTACGACATCGACTACACTCGTCTCCGAGAATGCTTTCCCGGTATCGTGAGTCTCAATCTTGGCCAGCTCATCATTTCGCTCTCTCAGAAGTGCCACTGCCCGCAGTAGTATCCTCGATCGCTCCACAGGTGGCATGGCAGACCATTTTGAGAACGCATGCTTGGCAGACTTGACTGCAGCGTCAACAGCAGCCTTGTCGGCTTTGCAGATGTCCGCGATGGGTTGCGCTGTAGAAGGATCTATGGTTTGAAATGTCTCACTGGTAGTCTGTCGCTTTCCTCCATAGTAGAGTGTCTGTTGCTCGTACTTGGTGCCGGCCATGGTGGATGAGATCGGATGTACAAGATGAGGTTACGCCTCAATATGCAGCCTTTCTGAGCGGACCGCTGGGGTAGAGTTCGCTTGCACGGCTAGCAAAGTTTGATGCACAATGCCGGCTGTAGGCGGCAGGGATGGTTGATCTGATGTGGCGTAGGTGAATGAAACACTCGCTACGAATGCAGCAGGAACACCCGACTATCTGCACAACCCTGCAGGTCGTGGTGTGAGGTGTTGTGGCTCGATGCTGGCCGTGTATGCTATAAAACTCCCACACAACCTATTCGTAGGGGTTCGTACCATACGTAAAATCGAGATATTAAAGTAGACTTAATGAAAATCGCTTTTGCTTAATAAGGTCCTAAGCAAATTGTAGTATACTATCTTATAATAAATATAAGAATTCTAGTATATATTTCTATATATATTTTAAATTTTATAGCTAGTAGTAGTTACTATATATATATTTTTAAAATGTCTAACTCCTAGGCTAAGGCGCCAGCGCCTACGAGAGTAGGAGACACGAACATACCTCTCTAGAAACAATACCGCGACGGTAGATCCGAGGAAAGGTAGAGGGAGGGAGGGATCTAGCCTCTAACCTAAAGCTAGACTAAAGGCTAACCAATACCCAAATCGGGCCCTAAAGGCCCGAAAGAATAGCCTAACTAGCTAAAAACGAACAGAAGTATCTAAAAGAACCTATAGACCCTAATAGACGATATCTAAAAGGCACTAGATACTCCTTAGGCCCTAGACTTCCTATCCCTCCTCTCCCTCCTCTAGCGGGCCTAGACCTAGCTCCTATACTAACTAAAAGACGCCGACACTACAAACACCCTCCAAACCTATCTATAGAACCTCTAAACCTCGACGAAAACACCCGAACCGAGAATATAGGTATAGGCTACCTCCTAAGGCTAGCTAGCTATACTAAGTATATAGAGAATCCCCCTTAAAAGTTACATAATCATAATAAGGGTTAGCTAGAAAGAAGAGTAAGAAAAGATAAAAGGCCTTACTAACTAGGAAATACTTTAGGGGCTAAAAGACCTAGGGGTAATTACTATTAAGAAACTCGAGAGCGGCGACCTACGGGTATTTGTAGTATCTAAACCCGCTAAAGACAAGTTAACAAATAAACTAGGATAGATATAGAAGACGCTCCCTAGCGCTATAGTAGAGGCCCTAATACACTAGGTACTAGTCTACGGCTTTAGGGCCGTAGGATTTAACCCTAAAGACCCTAGTTATATCTATAAGATCTAGGAAGAGAATAGAAGACTCTACCCGAATCTTAAGATATCCTAAGTAGCCTAGCTTAAGAGCCGAAGGGCTATGGAAGGGAAGATATACTCCTTAATTATCCTAAACACGCAAAGCTTAGCCTAAGTAAAGGAAATTATACAAAAAGGCCTCGTATCCCTAGGTACCCTTCTTACTATAGAGGAATTCGATCCGAAGTAGAGACCTACACAATGCCTAAAGTATAAGCAATTTAGGCATGTAGCAAAGTACTATAGAGCCGAACAGGTATGTAGGAAATGCGTAGGACTACATAGAATCGACGAATGCTAAGGAACGATAAGGAAATATAGTAACTACTAAGGTACCTATATAGTATAGTTAGTATCGTATAAAGTAAAACAAGTAGCTATTACAAAAGTAAGGGCTTTTAGAGACTAAGCAACTAAGAGCTAGAACTACCTTACCTACTATAAAGACCCGAAGGACCTAGAAGGGTAGACAACTATTAGGTCTAAGAGAAAAGTTAGAAGTATAAGCCTAGACATAGACATAGACGAAAGGTTAAGGAGACTACTAGGGAGACTAATAGGCACAAGCTCTATCGCCCTAGTAGGAAGATTATAGAATACTAAGATCTTATTACTATTCCCCCTAGCTAGAGGCTAGGAAGGGCAACTAGGATAAAGCTAGGGCTAAGAAGCAATAGAAGACATATAGGTATACTAGGGCGCCTAAAATAAACAATAGCTAGGGGAAGCTTACTATCCTATAGTATAACACTAACTATAGCGTAGACAAGATCTAAATCCTATTCCTCTAATAGCTAGACCCGAAAGAACATTAGGTAATAGCAATCTAAGAACTATAGATTAGCCCTAGTAACGGGAACACGGTAGTACATCCGGGATACTATACTATACTCCTAGGAGTAGTATACCTAAGGGTTGCTATATACGTATCTAAGGAAATTAGTATATAAATATAGAATGCAAGAGAACATTTAGGGGATATAATCGTAATTCGCCTTCGTATAGGGGAAAGATAGATTAACATCCTTAACTACTATAACCTATCTAGCCCTACTAGAGACTACGTACTAGGCACCCTCCTACTAGTAGAGGAAGCAACCTAGGGAAAAGAGGGAGAGGAGATTATTCTACTAGGGGATTTCAACCTATACTACCCTAGGTAGGGAGGGAACAACGCCTAGAACTAACATTAGGTAGTAGATTACCTTATTACAATTATAGAGAAGGCCTACCTCGACCTACTACTAGAGCTAGATACGATTATATAGGAAACTCCTAGGAGCTATTAGATACTAGACCTAGTATTTAGGACTATAGGAATCTAACAAAATGTATAAGAATATAGAACAAGGATAGACCTAGAAACAGGATTAGACTATATACTAATCTAGACTACAATCCTATAGGCTCCGACTAGTACTAAAGCCTAGATATAAAGACTATAATAGAAAAAGGCAGACTAGGACAAGATTAGGGCTAGGGTAAAGAAGGAGGTATAAGGAATCTCTACTAAAGCAATAGACACACCGGAATAGCTCGATGCGATAGCCTAAGAGGTCTAAGAGATGCTTACTAAGATAATCTAAGAGGAAATCCCGAAGGCCAAACCGTCTAAATATGCTACGATGACCTAACTATAGGAGTGTAGTAAAGCGGTAAAAAGGATAAGAAGCCTAAAGAGGAAATAGAGCTAGGAAAGAATAGAAGGGGCCCTAGTAGTATACCTAATAGCCTTATAGGCTAAAGGTAGGCAAATTAGGAAAGATAGGAATCTAGGCTAGAGAGACATAGTTAAAGAGATTACTAAGGACCCGAATAGGATCTAGAAACTAGCTAAGTAGGCTAGGGAAGGGGTAGGACAAATACACCCCTTTCTATAGTTCCTAGAGATTAAGGACAAGGATAGCAGAATGCAAATAGAAAACTAAGGGAAAGTAGAAGTACTAGCCTAGTACTTCTTCCTAAAGCCGAGGGTAGCTAACCTAAAAGACATACAAGATGTATCCTACCTAAGCCTATTCTAGGTAGAGGAAGAGGTTAGAATAGGAGAACTCTAGAGGATACTTAATAGGCTCCCTAAGGGTAAAGCCCTAGGACCCGACCTAATCATTAACCTAATACTCAAGGAATGTAGGTAGGAACTTAGACCCCTACTATGCAAATTCTTTATAGTATACCTATACTAAGGATATTACCCTAAACCCTTTAAACACTCTATAACGGTCGTCCTAAAGAAACTATAAAAGCTAGACTATACCAAACTAGGAGTATATAGACCTATAGCACTACTAAACACCCTAGCAAAAGTCCTAGAGGCCATTATTATAGGGAGAATGAGTAAAGAAGTAGAGGCTAGAGATCTCCTCCCCTAATCCTAAATAGGAGCTAGACTAGGAAGGTCTACTATCTTAGCCCTAAAGCTAATAATAGAATAGGTCTAGATAGTCTAGAAAACGGACCTAACAATAGTAGTATTAATGTTATGCCTAGACATATTAGGAGCATTCGATAACGTATTATACTAAAGGCTAATACACAATATTAGGATAAAAGTATACCTACGATATATTGTGTAATTCATCTAGTCCTTCCTCTAGGATAGGACAATATGCCTTAGACTAGGAGAATACATAGACTAGGCAAGGCCCTAAATAACTAGAATACTACAAGGATTAACCCTCTTACTAATCCTATTCCTATTCTTTGTATCTATACTCCTCCCTAACCTAGAGGACAAGGGAACTATAGCGATAGGGTTTATAGATAACTCTAACATCCTCGTATATAGGAAGACTATAGAAGGGAACTATAGAAAGCTAGAGATAGTATATAACAAATGCATACGATAGGCGGCTTAACATAGGGCTACCTTTATACTATAGAAGTACTAACTAATACACTTTACTAGGAGTAGGACAAGACATAACCTATAAGCTATAGTTAACATAATAGGGTTTAAGGATAGACCTACTCTATCTCTCCGACTACTAGGAATCTAGGTAGACTCGAAACTTTAGTAGGGCCTATATATTAAGAAAGTAGTAGAGAAAGGCACGTCATAGATATCCTTACTCTAGAGGCTATACAAATCTATATAGAGAGCATTATTCTAGAAGGCGAGACACCTATATATAGTAGTAGTAAGGCCTATAATAATATATAGAGCTAAAGTCTAGATAATACTAGAAGGAGTACCGGGACATAGGAAAGGAGCTGCCTTAGGGCTAGAAAAGATCTAAAACTAGGCGCTAAGACATATTATAGGAGTATATAAGAGCGTAGTAGAGGGGGTTCTCTAAAGCGAAACACAAATCCTACCTATCTCTCTATACGCATAAGAGATAGCAAGACAATAATTAGCTAAGATAGAGGATAAACTAGTTACTAAATATATCTAAGAGAGGTATAAAAAGGTTTAGGGGGAGTATAGGAGGAGTAGGGGCATAGCCTAAGTACAAGACCTAAAGATAAGGTAGAGATAGATAGTAGAATAGGTTAGTAGGCAAACTAGGGAATACATCTAATAGGGAGGAATAATGCCTAAGTATTAGTAGGTATACTAGAAATGGAGCATATAATAGGAAAGCTAAGTTAGGAGGAGATAGGCATCCTAATAGGGCTAATAACTCCCTATAGCCTAGTAGGAAGGCCTAAAAGGCAAGGAAATATACTAAGGATAGACAAGGAAGTAAAGCATAATAGTAACCCTACTTAGGACTAAACACATTAGCCTAAACGTATACCTAACAAGGAGGAGGGTCCTAGGCAAGATACTAGAGTATATATATAGATATAGGGCCTAGATACCTAAACATATTATACTCTTCTACCTAGAGAGATAAAGGATAAGGAACTAACTTATCTAAAGGGTAGGGTTATTATAGTAGGAGCTTACGTAGACTAAGAGAGGCCTAAACGAAGTAACTAGGTAGATAATTAAGGAGGGCCTCCTAGAATAGTTCTCCTTTATAAAGGAGGAGCTAGAAAAGGAGGAGAAGGATAGTAGGAGGTAGGAATAGGAGCCTAATAAGAAGAAGGAGCTATAGAGATCCTCTCTATATCCTATAGCCCAAATAGACACTAAAGGTAGGGATAGAATCCTACAAAGAAGGAAGGAGATGAAGGGTTTTGTACCGGAGGATATAGGCTAAGGGCTTTTACCTTCGATAATAGATAGGGATAGCTACTTGTCTAGTAGTTAGAATAGTATAGCAATGCAAGAATTTATTATTATTATTATATATATATTTTATAAAAATTATTATTTAGAAATATAAATATTCTAAAATCTAAAGATATCTAAATTCTAAGATTTTATATTTCTAAACTTTCGAGATTTCTAGATTCTAAGAATTCTATTTTTTTTAATTTCTAGAAACTAGGAGAATATAGTAGAATATATAAATGAATTATAGTATACTATATATAATTTAAATATCGATATATTATCTCCTAGCTTTATAATACTATATTTAGTCTATTCTTAAATCTTTATTTTACGTATAGCTAGAGCCCCTTTAGTAGAGTAGAAGGATAAAGCAACTAACGCAACTCTAGATATATTATATACTCGAGCGCGTCGGCACTACAGAGTGAGGTGCAAGGTCTGCAGCCATGACATGTTAGATAAAGCTCTTATCGGTGCGTCAGATATCCTGGTTGGACACGGTACCCGCTATGTTGGCGTCATTCAAAACACACGCTACGCAGTCCGCCTCGATCTCGCCGACCTCACAATGCTCCGCGAGAGAAGACTTTTCTGCGCGCCGACGCGGACTGCGTGTAGCGTCTTCTCTTCGGCAAGCTGGGCTGCGGGCTGCGTAGCGTGGCGTGGCGTGGCGTGGCGTGGCGGACAAGGCGCTGATGGCCGAGAATATACACATTGGTCGAGAATTTGGTCAGGTGGAGCTGGGAGCAAGCTGTAAGATTTTGTCATGAGCTAGCTTGGCCCTCGTCCTCCTCCTTTATCTACTTTCTTCAACATCCGCCTCCACTACACCAAAGCTTCCATACACCCGGCCCTCCCATATACGAAGTGCAATGTCCATCAACTCCAGTGGCACCACATCGACGCTGCCGGCAGCGCACGTGAACAGCTATGACTTTATCATTGTGGGCGGCGGGACTGCAGGGTGTGTCATTGCGTCGCGGCTGTCCGAGTACCTGCCAAACAAGAAGGTGCTCTTGATCGAGGCTGGACCGTCGGACTTCATGGACGACCGCGTGCTGCTGCTCAAGGACTGGCTGAATCTCCTCGGCGGCGAACTCGACTACGACTACCCCACCACTGACCAGCCGCATGGGAACTCTCACATCCGCCACTCACGTGCCAAGGTCTTGGGTGGATGCTCGAGCCATAACACCTTGATCAGCTTCCGGCCTTTCGAATACGACTGCCAGCGATGGGTCAAGCAGGGCTGCAAGGGCTGGGACTTCAACACTTTCACCCGCATTTTGGACAACATCCGCAACAATGTCACACCGGTGCATCACAGACACAGGAACCAGCTCACTCTCGACTGGATCGAGACGGGCGCCAAGGCATTGCATCTTCCCGTCGTCAAGGACTATAACCAGGAGATCAGATCCACCGGAGCCCTCCACCCCGGCATTGGATTCCTGTCCGTCTCGTACAACCCAGACGACGGTCGCCGCAGCAGCGCATCCGTGGCCTACATTCACCCCATTCTGCGTGGAGATGAGCGCAGACCAAACTTGACCATTTTGACCAATGCGTGGGTGAGTAAGATTAACTTGTCGGGAAAGCGTGTCACAGGCGTGAACATCACTCTCCAAGACGGCACCAAGCATACTCTCACTGCCAAAGCCGAAACCATCCTCAGTGCCGGTGCCGTAGACACGCCTCGTTTGATGTTGTTGTCCGGTCTGGGCCCAAAGCAACACCTCTCAGACCTCGGCATTCAAGTCCACCATGACATTCCAGGTGTTGGTGAAAACTTGCTTGATCACCCAGAATCCATTATTATGTGGGAGCTGAACAAGCCAGTCGACCACAATGCCACAGTCATGGACTCCGACGCAGCCATCTTCCTCCGAAGGGAAGTGCCCAACGCAGCTGGCGGTGACGGAGACATCATCGATATCATGGCCCATTGCTATCAAGTACCATTCGTCTACAACACTGAGCGTCTTGGGTACGATGTGCCCAAGGAAGCCTTCTGCGTAACCCCAAACATCCCTCGTCCACGATCTCGCGGTAGGCTTTATCTTACCAGCAGCGACCCAAGCGTGAAGCCTGCTCTTGACTTCCGCTATTTCACCGACCCAGAAGGCTACGATGCCGCTACCATTGTCGAGGGTTTGAAGGCAGCTCGTAAGATTGCTGAGCAGTCTCCATTCAAGGACTGGATCAAGCGTGAGGTCGCTCCAGGTCCCAAGGTGCAGTCTGACGAGGACTTGAGCGAGTACGGTCGCCGTGTAGCTCACACCGTCTACCACCCAGCTGGTACGACCAAGATGGGCGATGTCAAGACCAACCATATGGCTGTCGTCGACCCAGAGTTGAAGGTGCGAGGTCTCCAGAATATCCGTATCGCGGACGCCGGTGTGTTCCCAGAGATGCCATCCATCAACCCAATGCTTACAGTGATCGCGATCGGTGAGCGCTGTGCTGAAATGGTCGCTCAGACTTGGGGTTGGACTGGACTTGAGAGAGCCCGTTTGTAAGCCGCCGCCTTTTTTGGACTACACTAGCACTAGGCAAGCGATTGCGATACTACCAATTTACGCGCGTGGAAGGGATGTCTTAAGATCTAAGAGTTACGTACGTTTTGTAACGATATAACATTTAGAGCTATGTATATATATATTAACTTACGCAATACGTATATATATAGATACAAATTTCTCGAATTCCTATACTAGGTTTTGTAGATTACGTAAGAATGCCAAGAATAGCGGCTCTTTAGTATTAACCTATATAGTTTACTAGATAGAATACTCCTCTTCTACTCTAGTAGAGTCTAAATCGTATCCTTATACCGCTAGAATATCGATAATAATCTAGCTACTATCTAAGCTAGCGAGTACTATCTTTCTATATACTACTAGTTACCTCTTAAAGTAGTATTTCGAAATGCCGCAAGCTTAGTAGTATAAAGATCTACTACTAGAATATACTACTCGATTATGTAAGCAAGTTTTGAAGGAACTACTAGACTATAAGGTAGTAGTAATAAGGTACGAGTCGCTAAAGAAGTAGATAAAGAAAGATATAAAGAAGAAGATAGTAGCGTAGGCGCTTAAAGATCTAATAAACTTACGAGTAAATAATACTAAAGCGAACCGATAGTTTACGTAGTAGTAGAAGGATAACGAGGACGCGTTAATAGTAGTAGATTATAATATAGGTAGACAAGTCGATAAAGGAGAGTTAACGTAACTTAGTAATATACCTCTACTAAGGTAGCGACTTATCGATAGCGTATTAATAAATAAGGACGATATCGAGATAGCTTCTATCGACTTACGCAAGTATTTAGTATATAAGTAGACCTAGAAACTTCTTACTAGTAAGAAGGTTACCTTATCGAAGAATTTTAACTATACTAGCTCTAGTATCTATTATAGCAATAAGGCCTATCGCTAGGCTATCGATACTACGAAGAAAGAAGGCCTCTTTATTAGTCGTTACTTTATCGTTATTATAGTAGCGAAGGTTATAATAAAGGACGAGTTTAGGCAAGACTTTAACTTACGTAAGCAAGCGCTTAACCTTACTTCTAGCTAAATACTAATCTCTCTTATATAGCCGAAGACTATATAAAAGCGCTCTTAGAGGTACTTAATCTATATCGTAAAGGTAAAGACAAGATCTATATTAATATAGAGTTCCTTACTACTATAAAAGACGTACCTACTACTACTCCGAAGGTTAGTAAACTAAAGCTAAACGATTAATAACTTGTTAAAGGAGAGGCCTTTATTACTAAATATCGTAACTTTAGTAATCGAGCCTACGAGATTAAGGCTAATAATATATATACTCTTAATAGCTACGAGAATAAGGAGAAATAGTATTATCTACCTCCTAATCTTCCGAATATTCCTAGGCATTACTTGTAGCTCTCGAATGCCTCCTTTAGCTTATAGTCTTTAGCTTAGAATAGCGGATAACCTAGCGTTAATTCTAAGATCCTATTATAGAACGCTCTAGATTAAATAAAGATATATAACGATAACCGGAAGAAGTAGCTTAAGAAAGAACCTAGAATACTATAACTACTAGATTAGACTCCTTATCGCTCTCGATCTATACCTACTTCTATCTAATAGGCCGCTATTAATTACTCGAAGCTTCTCAAGATAGTATTTAGCTTAGCTACTAGTTATAAGCTACCTACTACTACTATTATAGTAAGTGCTTAATCTTAGTAAGAGTCTCCTATTCCTATAAGGATTACTACTATACTCGGAACGCTACTAAGAAGTCTTCTTAGATAGTTCTTTAAATAGGTAGCAAAGTAGCTAGACTAGTCTAAAGTAGAAGATACTAAATAGCTAACAAAGATAGAAGCGTACTTTATTAAAGAGCGATATAACTATAATTAGATATATTAGCTATCGATAAAGTAATAGAAGGAGCTTGGCTTCTTTAAAGGTAACTATAGGTCTATAAGAGATAGCCTAAAGCGCTTTTAGAAGTAGAAGTTAGTAGAGCGGAGTAGGTAGTAGTATATACTAATAATTACGATATTTATAACGGAGTAATAGGCGTACTTTTACTATAAGATTAACTAGTAGTTTAGTAGTAAATTGATTAGTAATTACTTCTTTGTATATTAGTCCCTCCGCTAGGTATATCTTAATTATTGTTAGAAATTTCGTAGTATATAAAAAGCGGGAATACCCGTTATATAGCTAGTAGCCCCCTTTATATTCTTTTACTACTATACTATAGTATTATAATATAAAAATTAATACGGAGCTTAAGATATATATAAAGAAGGAGCGTATTAATTTTTATAGTAGAAAGTGAATATATTGTAGCTCTATACTAGTAGAGTATTAAAGCTATATATTATCTAATCGAGCTAAATTCCATCGATATCGTAACCGCTATATTTAAATAGTTTCCTTATATCTACGCTAGTAATATAGTCTAATGCCTAGTATAAGAGGTTAGTAAAGTTAGTATACTTACTTATACGACTCTTGTTCTTTTTTATCTATATTTTAAGGGTATTAAAGGTCTATTTAATAGGGTTTAGATCTAGCGAATATAGCGGTAAGTATTCGAGCCTATAGCCTACTAACGTAACGATATTCTCGACCTACTCGCTATAGTAGATTAAATAGTTATCTATAACAAATATTATCTCTAGGCCTTTAAGAAGCGGTAGAACCTATATCTCGAGCTAGTTATTAAAGGTAACTTAGTTAATAGTACCTTTAATACATAGAGTATATAGTAAATAGCTATTAATAGTAAGAGCTAGTAGGACTAATAGGCGCTTCTATTACTACGTATACTATATATCGTAATAATTTATATCCTCTAGCGCGACTATCTATATTTCCTATACATAGTCTTCTTATTCGAGGCTATTTTATCTAAGAATACTAACTTCTCGATAGGCTAGCTCTTTATCTTCTCGCTCTAAATAGCCCTATTCCTCGCATTCCTTTCTATAGCTATTTTACGTAACTACTTTCGAGACTAACCTATAACGCTAGTAAGGGTATAGTAGACTATAGAAGGGTAGACTTGTATACTAAACGTATTATATAGCTCGAGATATATCTCTTCGAGATATACTTCTAGTCGATCTCCTAAATATTCTTCTAACTATCATATAGTATTAGTACTAGTCGTTTAAATACCCTAATCTACCCGAATCTATACCTCTCGCATCTTAGGCGTTAGCGCCTTCTATCTATCTAGCTATCCTCGAATTAGATAGTAATACTCGTTAAATAGTTCTATATTTATACGCTATCGATATAGCGTTGATATACTAACTCTAGTCTTCTCGTAGATCTATTTTATAGTAAAATTACCTCGAAAGAGCTAGGTAGCTTTAGTAGTCGTATCTATAGGCATTTTGGTACTATTATCGTCTCGTTTCGTAGGAGGCTTCTTTAGCGGTTTCTAAGGCTTCTTTAGTATAATTAATAATACCTACAACGCGTCTATACTATAGAATATACGGTAATACAATATAAGAGAGAGATTGCGATATTTAGTAGTAAGGCTCTACTAATTCTTAGCATTCTCACGTAATCTATAAAACCTAGTAAGACAACTCTCGATTCCCTTTCTTTCTCTCTTTATTAGCTTCTATTTTATTTTAGCTAAAATTTTTCTATATAGATAGATAGATATTTCATTTGCCTATTGTAGTGCCTTTCGGCCTATACAGGTCTATTTCTATATATTGTTTTAGGTAGGAAACCAACTTGGTTAGTAAAAACCTCCCTCCTATCCTATTTACAAGCGTTGTTCTTCCTCGTTTCCTTGTTTTCCTTCCTCTAGGGTATACTAGTATTATGGTTGTTACCCTCTAACTACCTTGCCTACTACCCTACCCTCCTTTCCCCCTCTTCTTCCCTCCTTCTTATCTACTCCTTAGTTTCCCTTACTAGTGCAAATTGTTGTACGAATCCCTATTTGATAATCTACTTTACTATCCTCTTTAGGTCTTCTTTGCTTTAGATTAGCTTGTTATATTCCCTTTCTATTGCTTTTAGCCTCTAATTACTTCTACCTTCTAACTATTAAGGGTAGACTAGTAGTATATGCTTAGGGTTCTAAGATTAGTAGCCATATTAGCAAGCTCTGCTTTCAATTCCTAGGACGTTTCTTCTAAACAAGTAAGATCTGAGTCTAATATGTTTAGATCTAATTTAGATAGCTAGGCTTACTTCGGCCCTATTTAGGTCCTTATAGAGCTAGTAGTTGTATTAGCTAAATTTGATTAGTGCCTTTAGGGTTCCTAGTCTAACTTATGTTTTGTTCTATTCCTACTCCTATAGGTATCTAGTAATTGATTCTACTAGGCTTTGTTTCTTTTCCTTTAGCTTATCTTCCCTTAGCCTTATGTTTAGTCCTTGAAGCTCCTTCTCTAGTATTTCTCTTATTAGGACTCTATATTGCTCTAGGTCTTTAGCTTTCTAGGGAGTCCTTTATAGTCTATCTAGCCTCCTAGTCCTAATATACTAAGCTTTTATCTTGTCTAGTACCTTTTGGATAGTCTATTAGGCTAGGTATTCTATTATCTTTGCTATATATTAGTGTCTTAGTCCCTTAAAGTATTGCTTAACTAGTAGGATCCCTAATTCTATTTCTACTACCCTTGTTAGTGTTGTTTTGTATACTCCTAGGATTTTCTTTAGGCTTTAGGTTTAGGATCTACTAACTAGTTACTCTATCCTCCTTAATGTTTTCCCTTAGGCTATCTATATCTATGCTCTATATAGTATTACTAGCTTAATAATTGCTTTATATATAACTTTAGCCTTCTCGAATATAGCCCCTTATATCGAGGCTGTAAGCCTATTAATAGATTGTATGTTAGTATCTGCCCTCTACTTTGCCTTCTTTACTTATAGTCCCTAATTTAGTTTTGGATCTAGCTAGATCCCTAGTACCCTAAGTTCTATTAATGGTTAGGTTTTAAAGCCTTGGATAGTAATTGATTACTTTATATTATAGGTTGTTTTAGCTTTACTAAAATAGATAAGCTAGTATTTTTCTAGGGCGAATTTTGCTCTATACTTCTTTACCTATTCTTTATATACTTAGTACTTCTCTTCTAGGATCTTACAGTTAGTTTCTGTTATCTTAGACTAGGCTAGGATATTTGTGTTATCTACAAACCTTAATGCTAATGTGTTGTTTAATTCTAGGAGTAGGAGTAGGTCTACTACGAAGATAAGGAAGAGGATTAGGGAGAGTGTTAATCCTTAGGGGATTCCCTTTTTAGTTAGTATTAGGTCTAATTTGAATTTGCCTAGAATAAGCTATGTTAATCTTTCCTATAGGAAGGACTAGATGAATTGGACTATCTAGTTTAGTATAGCTTTCTACTTAAGTATATATAGGAGCCTTTTATAGGAGATATTGTTAAAGGCTCCTAAGATATTAAGGGAGAGGAGGATTACTACCTAGTTTTGACTATAGTACTAGATATACTTAATCTGTTCTATAATTAGCTCTATAGCTATTAGTATTAACCTTTTCTTTCTCCCTCCTATCTAGCTTTTAGGAAGGATGTTCCTTTCCTTAACAAAGGTTGTTAGCCTTTTAGTAACAATCTTCTCTAGTACCTTGCCTATTATATTGAGTAGGGCTATTAGTCTATAGGCTTTGAGCTATATATAGTCCTCCTTCTAGGGCTTCCTTAGTACTACTGTTAGGGATTTCCTAAATAGTCTTAGGTAGTGTCCTAATACTAGGCTTTATATAAAGATATTGGCTAGTACTAGGGCTAGCTCCTTCTTGCATACTTTTAGAAGTTTGTTATAGATCTTGTCTTCTCCTAGTGCCTTATTGCCTAGAATTTTCTTTAGGATCCTTTCGATAGTTTTAGGTTTAACCTAGGTATCTCTTGGTATATCTAGTAGTAGAGTCTCTAGTTCTTTCTCCTTTATATCTAATAAGTCTGCTTATACTTTTCTATAGAAGAAGTGTTAGCCTAGGGCTCTTACTTTCCCTTCTATTATAGTCTACATTTGTCCTTGTTAGTCCTTAATGTCCGGGAATTGTAGTAGTATACCCTTTTCCTACTTAGGTTTCCTTGCCTATTTAGCTATCCTCTACATCTCGTCTAGTTTCTTTATAATTATCCCTATTATAGATCTCTATTCTTGTATCTTATCTTTCTTAATCTAGATCTTCTTTTCCTAGTAGGCCTTGTTATAGTTGTCCTATGCTTCCTAGGTATAGGTTTGTATCTACTACCTCCTAGCTTTCCTTACTACTTTGACTTTCCTTATATACTTACTAGTCTAGTATAGTTACTAGTATAGTAAATGTCTCTTTACTAGGATGTACTTTTTAGCTACCTGTCTTAGGATTCCTATTAGTTCTTCTACTACCTTGTTAATGTCCTCTAGCCTTAGTAGGTACTTTGTTAAGAGTTCCTCTAGCTTTAGGTCCCTTTCTAGTTCCTCCCTAATCCTATCCTAATAGGCCCTTTTTTAGTTAAGCTTTTCCTCTAGTTCCCGTTCCTAATTAGCCTAGACATTTAGCTCAACCTATACTAGGAAGTAGTCTAATAATTCTTCTAGTTCCTAGTTAATCCTACATTTTGTAATCCTATTTCTAATCTAATGTAATACAAAGTATAGGTCTAGTATACTACTACTTCCTCTTGCCTTCTAAGTAACTAATCCCTTTAGGGTAACAATTTCTATTCCTTCCCTCTCTAATATGTTAATTAGCCTTCCTACTAGGAAGTAGTGTACTAGGGTAAAGTCTAAGCCCTAGAGGGGGTAGTAGAGGTTGAAATCTCTAAGTAGGACTTGGTAGGTATTCCCCTAGATAACTCTAGGTATTCTTTCTAGGGTTTTTAGTTAGATACTACTTCTTGAGTCTAGTAGTAGGTTGTATATGTAGTAGACTTAGAGTGTACCTTAGGATGTTTCTACTTGAACTAATGTTAGGTCCCTATCCTCCTATAGTATTACCTACTAGGTTTCTATCGCTATCTCCTTACTAATGTAGATATATGTCCTTAGGGCTCCCTAGTTATAGATAACTAGGTAGTATATTAGGTCTTGGATAGTTACTAGTCTCTTTGTATATAGGTTTAGCTAGGGCTCTTGGATTGCAATAATGTAGTATTTCTTTAGGTTTAGTACTTAAAGGAAGCTCCTTTATACCTTATCCTTGCTCTTGTTAACATTGTACTATATAATGTTTAGTAATGTTGCAATGTTTATTAGGTTTTATCTATATTATTTCCTTATAAGTTTTCCTTTAGTCTTTCCTTACTTTAGACTAACATTTAACTAAGCTTCTTCTACCCTACTTCCTTTCCTATAATATCGAGGTATCTTAGTCTCCCTAGTTGCTAGTAGCTCTCTAGTACTAGTAAGGCCCTAAATAAGAACCTATTATCTTGTCTTAACCTCTTTTGTAGTACCTAGCTAGGTTACCTCTATACCTAGCTACCCTAGCTTGTTGTGTATCTTGTTAGTATATTAATTCTAGCTTCCTTTGCCTTCCTAGCTACCTACATTCTTACTAAGCATTCCTTTGCCTAGGAGGGGTATCTTTTAGTATAGTATGTATATCTTGCTTCTCCCTTATGTACTTTACATTCTTTAACCTAGTAATCCCCTACGTAATAGGAGTAGGTATTAGTTGTTTTTGTGTACTTAGCTACTAAGTATCTATAGTACTAATATTTGAAGTACTACATTATCCTATAGTTGCTTCTATATACTTCTGTTTCTAATCTTTTAAAGTCCTAGAATAGTCCTTAGTCTAGTACTATATTAGCTTGCTCTATACTCCTTACCTAGATAATTAGGGAGGACTGCTTCTTAGTCTCTTCGATTTTCCTCTTAATCTATGCTACCTTTGTAATCTTTAGGCCTAGGCATGTAGCTTGGTTTTGTCTCTATAGGTTCCTAATATCCTATTCTTCCTTAAAACTCTTTATTATACTATAGGCTGTCGGGCTAAGGAGGGCCGATAGGTACAAATGGATCATAAGCTGTAATAGAAGCTACAAGGAATAGTAGGGGCCAAAGTAGGAATAGCAAGTGTGTTGTTATTTACTACAGGTTAGAGCTTACCCTGAAAGGGGTTAGCTTGGATTAGTCACATGATTATCATTATGTAATCCAATCCGCTTAGCATCCCCTACTAGGTAACTAACTAGACTGTATATTCTAACACTCCTACTTAGATTAGTTAGTCTACAAATCCTAATTCTAACCAATACAATTTAACAAGAACTTCAATTAGCTAATTAGATGCAATAGCTTTTAGATTAGTATAGCGTATCCAATCTGCTAGGTTCGATTCCTAGATCTAGTATTTGCTTGCTTAGGATTTGTAAACAAACCCCGAGCAAGCACTTTTGTCCCTTTATACTAACTATAATTGTCTAATGAATTCCTAGAACTATGGCCCTATCTTTAGCTTAGTTAGGCTATTAGCTACTATCTCTTTTATTAGAGTGTATTCCACTACAACCTTTCTTTACTACTAGAGATTTCTAACCTTGTTGAAACTAATATTAATATGTTTTAATCTCTCATGAGTATGAGTATCTTTAATAAGAGTCAAAGCTACCTAGTTATTACCTATAATCTAAATAGGTCTAACTTCATTCACTATATTAGAATTTCCTTTGATTAATGGTTAGAATAAGTATTCTCCTACTAACTATGCATAATCTATCTCCCTTAGGAGTACTATAAGGAATTGAGATTGCTTTATACATGCATTTATTACTATGTACTTAGCTTCTATAGTTAATGTAACAACTAACTTCTGCTTCTTGCTTATCTAAGAAACTAGTAATCTATAGAGAAAGAAGATGCTTCTAAGGATCGAGACTCTATTAGCTTTGTCTATTGTATAATTAGAGTCTGAATACCCTATTAGCTTTCCTCCTCCCCTCCTAAACATCAATCCTAGACTTAGGAATGATCTTAGGTATCTAGCTAGTTTTCTGAGTGCTTTTAGATGTCTCTTAGATAGATCTAACGCATATAATCCTAATCTTCTAAGGGCAAAAGCAATGTTAGGTCTTATTATGGTTATTAGCTACATCTATGTACTATTCTAGCTTTAGTACTTAGTCTTATTATACCTTTCTTCATTTGAGTTAGATTTTCTTAGACTCTTATAGCTATTAAGTAGTAATAAGGTTAGGTAGGCTATTTCTTTAGTTATTCCAAACTTAGCAAGGTTTTCCTAGATATAGTGTTCTTAGTCTAGCTTTAGAGTACCATTCTTTCTATCTTTAGTAAGCTTCATCCCAAGAATTTTGGTTGGTTTACCTAGGTCTTTGATTTTGAACACCTTGCCTAGTTCCTTCTTAAACTAGAGAACATCTTCTAGCTTTAGTACTACAATGGGAATATTATCTACATAGGTAAGGACTATTAGGTTCCTTCCTCTATAAATAAGCAAACATAAGTTTACCTCTGACTAGTAGAATCCTATTTCCTCTAGCTTTAAGATACATAGCTTGTTCTAGTCTCTTACTACTTGTTTTAGGCTATACAAGCTCCTTAGGATTTTTAGGGCTATGCCTTGTAGGACCTCTATACCTAGTAGTAGGATCATAAAGATGTCTTCTTGTAGGGTACTTTTAGTAAATGCATTGTTTACATCTACTTAGTATAGCTCTAGATCCTTTTCACATATAGTAGCTATAAACACTCTAAGTATATTATGCCTAACTATTGGTACAAATGTCTCCTAGAAATCTATCCTAAATTTCTAAGAGAACCCCCTTATAACTAGTCTTGCTTTGAACTTGTTAATTACTCTACTAATTAGTCTCTTTACATTAAA
>LFZO01000493.1:0-32010 GCA_001578225.1 Pseudocercospora musae
AACGAGGACGTATAGGTCTTTCCTATTAGGGGGGAGACTATTACGGTCCGGCCTAGTATCGGTACGATACTAGGATATCTTGTACCTATAGAACGTAGTTTAGATAATTAATTAACTTATATACTAACTATTACAATCGTCCCGTTCCTATAGTGCCTATTAAGAAGGTCTAATATTTTCGGAGTAAGGATCGGATTATCGGCGATATATAGAAGTAATAGTACGGCATCCGCTATCGGCGCTACTAATAGTACTATATTTGTTAGCGCTACTAGTCGTACTTTATACTTAGCTACTATATATAAGCTATTAAATAATAGAAGGTACTCTACGAGCTACCTATATTAGTAGATCGCTACTAACCGCTATCGCTTATTTAGTCCTATAATATTGAAATGCGGTCCCCCTATATTTAGTAAGTAACGATAAACATCTACTTCTTTAATTAGTATTACCGACTTAGTAAGCTCTACTCGTAGTAGGTTTATATCTATATTATCTATACGTCCCCCTAGTTAAACTAGTCTATTAATTACATTGTTAAGAGGTATTAGTACACTAATCGGGTTAACCGGAAAGGTTAGTCACTAGTGTATTAGTCGTTCTCTAAGTAGTAGCGGATAATTAGATAGTTTAGGCTCCGGTATTCTTACTCCTATAAGATCTATCTATAGCCTATTGTTTACCCTTACGAGCTATAGCTTAGTAGGTAATAGTAGTGTTTTATTTAGTAGTTCTTCTAATATAAGACTATCTACTAGCCTTGTAGTATTAACAATTAGTAGTTAACTAAGTCCTATTAGTATATCTACCCCCTTAGCCCTAAATCGTACTAGATTTAGAGCCTAGAGGGGTATTATATGCTTCTTCAAGCTTATCGAATTAGTACATAGAGGTAGGTACTTGTACTTCTTCGAGATTACTATATTCTACTAGCTCTATATTAGTTAGATTAATACTAAGATTAATATTATACCCGCTATAGAACTTAGACTTATTAAACACAACATCTCTCGTACGGATTACTATCTTGTATAAAGGTACCTAGATCCGGTAGATCGAGTATCCTTTATATCTATATAGGTATCCGATATATGTACGTAAGGCAACCTTTATGCTTTTTAGTAGAATGTCCTTCCGCTTACGCTTCTTAGAAGGATTATTATTAGTCTTAGTACTATATATTAGTAGGTAGGCTCGTGCCCTAAACTAATAGACGTATGCTATATTAGGCTTATGTCTAGTAGCGATTTCGTATAGTATACGCATTGTAGGGTTAGTTAATCGTACCCTTAGTAATCGGTTAATAAGGAAGGCTAATACATGTACCGCTTCTAGCTATAGGTTATATAGAAATCTAGCATGTATTATAAGTACTCTTGCAACCTTAATAATTGTATGTCCTACTCGCTCTACTAAATCCTACTTAGATATATATAGTACTATTAGTCTCTAAGTAGTATAGTTATTGCGTAGATATATCCTAAATCGAAGGCCTTTAACTAACTTCTTATTATCTAATAACAAATAGATAATGTCCCGACTAATACTTCTTACAAAGGTTACTAGCTAATTCTAGTAGCTAAGTAGGATTAACTCATCCCTATTAGTAATTGTCTATATAAAGTAAAGGCTAGTATTTAGGTTATATATATAAAATAGGTACTTGTCGCTATTGTAGGCTAGATCTAGTTCTATTAGGTTAGTAGTAATATGTCCGTATAGAGTAAGAATTAAGACATTATGCCTTCTTGGTCTACGTGAGATAATCTTCTTACCCTTAGCCTACGTATATACTAGATATAGTAGTGTTCTAGGTACCTCATTATCCTACGTATAGTCTCGTTTTACTCTATTAACCTTGTTAACTAGTTCTTTAGCTCTTTCTATACCTAGGTATCTAAACACCTCGTATATTCGCTTAAGGATAAGCTACCTTAGTAGTAGTAGGCGTATAGAGCGGCGTACGGTTACGTATACTAATAGGTGTATGTCTACTAGGGATTAATTCTCTAGTTAGAAGGGGTACTTCCGTAGCTTATTGTCTAAGTTAATAGGCTATTCGTATAGTAGTAGTATATCGTCGACTTCGCTCGTAACGTTAAAGTATAGTATTCTATCGTTTAGTCTAATGAATTTGATTAGGGGTTTGTATTATAGATTGTATAGGACATTATTAACTTCCTAATGCCTAAATCTACGGTTATAGAATAGCGTACTACCTACGATATTAGTATAGAAGTTAGGGATATATAAGCATTCCTTTAGTTCAATCTCTAGTAGCCTACTACTAGTAGATTCTACTATAAATACTACTATTCTAATAGCGACAACCTTGTTGTATCTAGTACTAGTTACTACGGTTAAATGTACTAGTAGAATAAGAGGTTAGAAGTTAAAGCGGCTAGGGTAATTGATAATGTAATAGTTAGATCTATCGTCGTATATTAGAGTATCGAATAGATACTACTTCTTCTTAGATATAGCTATAACTAGATAGGTAGTTAGCGGTAGTCTAGTAGTAGAGCGGTTAAAGAAACAAGCTATTAATAGCTTGTTTAATCTATTGCTAGTACTAGCATCGTCGTCTATACTATCGCTATAATACTACTATTTAATTTTAATAGTAAGTAGATCCTTAAAGGTCTTAGCTTACTACTAGCAAAACTTCTTGTTCTTGCGTAGGTAGCCCTTAAAGAAGGCTATCTTGCTACGCTACTTGTTATCCTTATCCTTCTTATTAACCTTCTTACGTAGTATGTAATTAATAACGGTATACTTACCGCGGCTCTCGTAGGCCTTCTTTTCTCTAATACTAGTTAGCTTAGTATATAATTTAGTACCTCGCTTGTTACTAGTAGGGCGCTTTCCCTTACTATTATTAGTAGTCTAAAGAGTAGTATTAGCTTTACCTAATTCTTCCTTATAGACAATGCCGAATAAGGACCCTCGCTTAGTAGTACTAGGCATATTGCGGGTATACTCGCGTACTATACTAATAAGCTAATAAAAGTAGTTAGTATTAGGTAATACTTAGTATATTATGTAGAGCCCCTTACTATAGGTCTTATCTATATTAGCTACTACTATATAGAAGTATACCGTTATATTGTCTAGTTTATTATACTTTGTACGTTATATAATTTTATATAGGTCTAGCTATTCTTTATACTATTACTCTAGGTCTTTTACCTATCTCGAAGCGATAAGGCGGTATAGGTCCCTATTAATAGTAGTTCTCTACTACTAGGTATTAGGGGCTAGCTTGTCCTTTAGGCGAGTTAGGATTAGCTATAGAGATAGTATTATTATATTAGGTCCCCTATTAGTAACTTCTAAGTAGTAGCGGACATTAACTACCTCTACTAGGTATATAATTGTCTTGCTACGACCGGTTCTAAACCTATTAAATTCGCTCTACTCTATGTCGTGAATTTCCTTCCTAATCTTGACCCCTAACTAGTATATAGTATCTAGTATAAGCCTATCCCGATCTATAGTTATAAAGACTAGTTAGATAGGCTTATTAGGAGCGTCTATATACGGGTCTACGTAGACCTAGGTCTCATATCTAGTAAGATAAGTCTTAGTCTATTCAATCTAGCGGTCCTAGTTATTAAGTCTATAGAGGACGATAAGCTTTCCGCTAAGTCGAGGAGTTACTACTATAAGGGCTATTATTAATACTATAGACCTATATAGACTAGCGGTTTGATACTATCGATTCGATGGTTTTCTTAGTTGTCTTATTTTCTTACTAAGGAAGTCTCTAATACTACGGAAAATCCGGGCTTATAACTATTACGCTTAGCGTAGTAGATTACTTATATAATACTACATTGTCGAGCGCTTAAAACTGTCTATTTCCTTTTTTCTATCTATCTATCTAATACCATTAAGATATAGCTGAGAAAATTCTGGCCATGCCAAGAAGTCATGTGACTGGGCAGACCTCGGCTATGTGCAACATGTACACCGAACACACCACCTGCTGGCGCGTCGGCACCATTCATCCAATTTCTGGCTGCACACACTACATGAGCCCTGAAAATTGTTGATCTTGCGATGAGCTTCCTCGTTGCTCCAGCTTCCACCGCCCGCGCAACGTCCGAGACCGCCGTAATTATCCGCCCGCCTGGACTCTTCCACAAAACGAACGTATTCGTGCCGGTGTGATGGAGCTGAAGAGTATGAGAATTAAAGAAAGAGCCTTGCGACTGCCTCGCATACAGAACACAGACATACCTTGCCATCTTCGACGAACTCGTACGGGGTCCATACAATGGCATAGTCATCATCAACATGCTCGACCTCGTCATAGCTGTACTCATCCATTTCGCTGTCGGCAGATTCGATGATATCCAGAACTTCAAAATGACGCGGGACTTGCTCGCGGATGAGACATGCGGTTGCATCTGCATGCACAAGCGCTCGCATTGCGGCCACATCTCGAGATTTGATCCCAGCTAAGAACGCCTTTGCAACACCCAAAGGCGTACTTGGCCGATCTCCGGATTGTGACATTGTGAGCGGCAGAAGCACCTGCCGGCCTGTCCACTGGCTTCCAATTTCCTCTGCAACAGCCCTTCAGCTATTGCAGTTGTGCGATAGCAGACCAGCTCCACTGTGGACAAATTTCGAAGGTCAACGTTGAATTGAGATTGATCTCGCAAGCTGAAACTGGAACAACTGCCAGATGCGGCTGACTGCAGAACCGCGAAGCAGACCAAAGCCTTCGAAAGTTTCATGCAAACCGTGCAGCGCTTCGAAGAGTCGTTGTGATAGACGTTACAGTTTTCGAATCAGTCCTGCACGAGCTGCCTCAGCAGTGTTGCCACGCTGCCATACGACCTATGACAAGCGAAGATTCGCTTGGACTGTGGGGGACATTGAGAAGTCCATTTGTGCCAGTGGCTCGCGAAATGAGCCAAAGTCAACCTCCAAGATTGGTGAAACCTGTAAAGCATATCCGGAATCAAGAACTCAGTGTCTGTCTTCGTGCAAAGCACGAGGAACTTAATAACGTGAATGGTGTCTTCAAAGTCGAACAATTCAATCTCAATCAATCACCACACGGCGATGGTGAATCTTTCTGCCGCCACGATAGGAAAAGTTGCTCGGGAACTATCCTTGACCGAGCCCTCTTCTTCGTTTCACCAGCTACTCGGAAAAAAGAAGCACTGAATTGGGTCAGATTTTGTCATTTGGAAGACAACTGCTCTAAGTACATTTCCGCGGGTGTATTGCACCACGACAATACAGCACCCTTATCGTCCTTGGCATCGAGCGCTTTCACGTGGCCGAGTGATAAGACACACTTGGCGTCTTGGTATAGATAAGGTCGAGGTCCAACAAAGCATAGCCGGATGGTGAGACTGTGGTCTAGTCATCGTCCAAGCCTCCTACCACCACGATCTCACACCTCATCTGGCGGAGATGTACAATGATGCTTCACGCCACGAGTGCCGGCATTCAACAAAGATCGATGTGCTGAGCTAGGGAGGCGTAATACAAAGTCTTGTGAATATCTTGGTGATGTTCGAAGCACATCCTCAACTCTTAAGTTAGAGCACTTTCGACAATCTTCTGCGCCCATGGTCACAGTCGCGAGTCTCTGGAGCGCCCCAGAGATCAATCCTGTCAACCAAAAAGCTCGAAGCATACCAGTCCTGAATCCCATCAACAAGTATGGCAGAGTATTCTTCTTCTCTTGGTGGGGATTCTTCATCGCTTTCTGGTCGTGGTAAGGTTTACACAACGACAAGCAGATCAACGACAGTCTCTAACATCCTCAGGTATGCCTTTCCACCTCTCATGAGCATCACCATCAAGCAAGATCTCGGTCTATCGACAGTCCAGATTGCCAACTCCAACATTGCCGCCCTCACTGGCACTCTTCTAGTCCGCTTCGTAGCTGGACCATTATGTGACCGCTTCGGACCACGGTGGACTTTCATCATAATCTTATTGGCAGGCTCGATACCGACAGCGATGACTGGCCTGGTCAAGAATGCTTCTGGACTGATAGCCTTACGATTCTTCATTGGTATTCTGGTACGTTAATGCCGACAATGTGTCGGAAACCAATACGTCTGACGCAGCTTCCAGGGTGGCACTTTTGTGCCTTGCCAAGTGTGGAGTACGGGCTTTTTCGATAAGAATGTGGTTGGCAGTGCGAATGCCCTGATCGGAGGTTGGGGGAACTCTGGAGGCGGCATCACTTACTTCCTGATGCCTGTGATATATGACAGTATGCATCAAAGCGGCGAAGATTTAGAGACCGACACTGACAATGTATAGGCCTGAAGACCGGCCAAGGACTGTCATCAAGCGTGGCCTGGCGCGTGGCATTCATTGTGCCATTCGTCTTGATTGTTACGACTGCGCTTGGCATGTTGCTGCTATGTGATGACACTCCTACTGGGAAGTGGAGTGAGCGACATGCAGCGGCGCGGAACCTGATCGAGCCACACAGGACTGGATCGATCGTACCAGTACCAAGCAATTCAAGCGAGGAAGAAAGCAATTTGAGAGCAGAAAAGGACGATCTTGAAAAGGCCAAGACTCGACCGACCGAAGCGCAGCCCGATCGCTCTGAAGGCCAGATTCTCGATCCCGCTCAGGGTGAAGTCATTGTCGCTCCAACACTCAAGCACATTCTTCGGATCCTCACATCCCCTCAAACACTATTCCACTGCGCAACTTACTTCTGCTCGTTCGGCGGAGAGCTGGCGATCAACAGCTATCTAGGAGCTTACTATCTCAAGAACTTCCCTAGTCTAGGCCAAACAGGATCTGGGCGCTGGGCAGCCATGTTTGGTTTACTCAATGTCATTACTCGACCTCTTGGGGGTATCATTGCCGACATCTCATACAAGTACACATCATCAGTCTGGATCAAGAAGATCTGGATTGTCTTCGTCGGAGTCGTCTCCGGCGCTTTCCTGATCGCCATTGGTTTGACTGATCCAATGCAAGAGTCGATGATGTTCGGTCTCATCGCCGGCATGGCTGTGTTTCTGGAAGCAGGAAACGGGGCAAACTTTGCCTTGGTCCCTCACGTCCATCCTTCGGCGAATGGCGTGCTGTCGGGGACAGTTGGAGCTGTGGGCAATCTCGGAGGCGTGATTTTTGCCATCGTATTCAGATACCATCACACGAATTATGCAAAGAGTTTCTGGATCACTGGGGTCATGATCATTGGCATGAACCTGATCTTGGGCTGGGTCAAGCCAATTCCCGAGGGACAGATGTGTGGGAGAAGTTGAGCAATAGAAACGGCTATTGGGCGAGACTGAGGACTTTGTATGAAGAAATCTGTAGTCATCTCCAGAGATTTGTATTTGGCGAGCAATGCATTCTTGGTAATGCTTCATGTCAGTTCAGTTGTCTTGCCCAAAGCTTGGGTCAAGCTTCCGCTCATGATATGTCGATTCACGTTTCGAAATTCCTTCAACGGGAACGGTAGATGGACCTCTGAAGAGGTCCCCGCCTAGACTTGCGCCGGACAAGTGACCAGGACTGACTTGAGCCTGAAACCCCCATTTCTCAGTGGACTTGTTCGTGGTGTTTTCAAGAGAGCGGAAGAAAGTCCCCCATTCGTTGCGTACGTGGTATGTATTGCAAACCTCATCAAAGTGCCCATCAGCGCCGGGCTCACTAAAGTGCGTAGGACAAGAAGCAGGTTACAGGGTATAAAGCTTTTGGAACCGACCATGACCATTCCTCATCATCAGGCATACCATCCTCTGCTCCCGACCTGCGTAGGCTGTTCATCGTCCCGATGAGGTATCAAAGGCTGCGTGATGTCAAATGCTTTGATCAAATTTTGCCAGGTCGAATAGTCGATTGAGAAGACTGATTGATTCTTCACAGTCTTCTCCGCTCGTTGTTGCTCCAGTTCTCGCGGTGTCGTGAGCACTGTCGCCAAAAGTCAGCATGAATCACAGATCACTCCCCAATCCGAGCTTACCAAGCGTCGCCAGCCCATTATCGTCTGGCGCAATGCCGGCATTGCCTTCCTTGATCAAGAACGATACGTAGAAGAGGTTCTCTACAGTCTGACCAAAGCTGTGTGGGTTCACCACAAAGTCAAAGAGCGAAGGCGAGCCGGTCGACGAGACTCTGTACTTTTTGTAAAATTGTTTGACACGCTTCTCATCCACTTCTCCTTCTTCGGTCTGCATGCGCTGGGCAGCCGCGCTCGCTCTCTTGCAATGCCGGTCAAGGAGATGTCTTATATTTGCACATTGTTGAGTTAGAGCATTTTGATCGGGTGCTGACATGTCTTCCTTAGCCAGCGTTTCCGGTCTCGATTCCTTGGCATTCTGATCCTGAGTCTGTCGAGCTCGCCGTTGCGTCAATACGCGCACCTTCTTCTGCACCGATAGCGGCCCTAACAGAAACGTCGGACATGGCGGACGAGAGTTGTAGGGAAAGCAGACATGGCGGCCGATAACTTCCCAGTCTAAAGGCTCGTCATTATCCTCCTCGTCGTCGTCTTCTTGCCGTCGTCGTTGAGTCTGTGTTCGCGGCGCATCGTCGTCCATGCCTCCATTCCGCATGAAGTGCACACATTTTGTGATGAATTCATCTACATCTAAACCGGTGCTGTTGTCGCCGAGCACCATGCTCTGAGCCTTCTTCACAGCCAGACCCGACACATCGACCAGTAATCTGGAATCGAGGATGGCATCGCCAGTCTGCTTGATGTTCTTGAAGTTTTGATTGGCGCGATTAAGGGTATCTTGCAATTCTGTACCATGGCTTTTAAGGTAATCGTCGCGGTTTTCTATGCCATAGCATTAAAGAGAATCAAATGCTTCATATCACGACCTACGCACCATTGAACTCGCGCTGAAGGGCACGCGACTTTCGCTTGATCTGCCTTCGCGTATCTGCATCTTGGTTCGGATCGTAGTACTTCTTGAACTTGGCTTCCTCTGGATCTTCATCCTCGTCCAAGTCCTGCTCTTGAGTAGCCATTGTGACGCGTTTCCGCTTCTGGCTTCGCGACTGATCGGTCTCGTCCGAAGACGGCGTTGGCAGGCTCGTTCTTGACTCGATCGCGCGTCCTTTGCCCTTGTCTCGACGCGGTCTGGGATCGCGATTCTCCTGGTCTGATGCTTGCGGCGGATCGGGTGTCTGAGTGCCTGCACGCGAGCCGGCCACCGTCGAGGGTCTATTATTGATACGCGCCATGGCTCATAGTCGAATTCGTGTTGAGAGCTGTGCCGTTGCGTTGGTGGGAGAGGTGCCGCAGTGTGTGTCAGGGCGAGAACGCGCTCTGTCCGCCGCTGTCGTGGAGTGTGAAGCCTCAATCAGACCAACCTCTCGCACTATATCAATATGGCATGTGAAGAGCTTAGTCTGGAAGTGGTGTATCGTCAGTATTTCCAAGGTTGATGTGTGAGAATGTTGCAGGTCCTTTGAAGCTCTCTCGGAAAGGAGAGAGTTTGGAGACGCGCCAACGTCACTTCACTTCACCTTCGCGACGCGGCCCAAGCTCCAGCCGCCCATATATCACGTGGAGCAGATCCAAGACATTGGATCATTCCGTACATGTGATTGCTATTCTGTGCATGCGAAAATTGTTATCGACATCCTTGGTGCCCTGTCGTAGATGACGACTGGGCGACGACGATGGAGCCTTTCACCTTCGCTAGCTCCTCCGAGCTGCACATACCAGTCGGCGTGAAGGTGTGGGTTCATCATCGCAAGCAGTATTGTGGTCTAGAGCTGTGCTTATGTTTGCTAGGAACCGACTCGAAGGCTACGAAAAGCCCCTCCCATATTCCACCCTCCTCAAAAGACCAGACTTGCGACACCGAGGCAGCAATCTCAGCACCCATTCCGAGCTCTATGTCACTGTTCAACCCTTCGCAGACTCCAAGCCACTTACTGTTCACTCTCAAACACCCTATAAGCACTTTAAGAATGCCAGAGTGTGGAATCAGTGGCTGTCATTGCCCTTGAACTATAGCACACTGCCTGTCAACACCCAACTCGCCATCACGCTCTGGGACGTTTCGCCTATCAACCCAAAAGGTGGAGATAGAAGCCACCACATTCCGTTTGGCGGCACGACGATATATTTGTTTGACGAAGATGCCACATTGAGAACAGGCAGACAAAAGTGTAAGATTTGGCGGCACAAGGCAGCAGATGGCTTCTCAGATACCACCACACCTTGGCAAGAGCCGCGAAAGCGAGGCAGGCGTGGGCAGCAAGAAGAACCTGTGATTGTTGATGAAAAGCAAAGTAGACGAGATGCAGAGCTCGAGCGTCTGGTGTCGCTTATGAAGAAGCATGAGATGGGTGAGATTCCTGAGAACAGATGGCTAGACCAGATGGTCTTTCGACAAGTCGAAAAGCTTGAGCGGCAGCAGATTCGTGATTCCTCAAGACCGATGCGTCAGCTCAATGGCGAGACGAATGGCGACCGTGACGGCGAACCACAGTGTGCCGAGGGTGATCCAGACCATGCTGATGGAAGCTTCTTCCTGTATATCGAGTTTCCTCGCTTTGACCACGCGATCGTCTTCACAGACCACGAATATCCACCTCCTCCGATATCGTCCATCAAGACCCCCGACACACAAACAGCGAATGGTGTCAACTTCAAGCCTCCACCGGAAGTGCAGCTTGGTCCAGGCATTCATTCCGAAGCCCTGAATGACACAGATGGTGCTGGAAGACTGGTTGGCATTTATGATCCTGAGGTTGGATATGCAGACAATCCAGCTGAGCAGAAGCATCGACGTCTCATCCGAGGTCAGCGAAATGCCATGGACAGAGATCTGAAGCCGAATCCCAAGATGCGAGATTTCTTGAATCGGATAATGTCGTATGGGCCTACTGTGGAGCTCACCGATAAAGAGAAGGATGAAATATGGCGCTTCCGCCATCATCTGACTAGAGATAAGCGTGCTCTCACAAAGCTTGTGAAGTCGGTCAACTGGCTAGAACCGGCGGAGAGCAGACAGGCCATTGCACTTCTACCGAAATGGGTCGACATCGATATCGACGATGCACTTGAGCTGCTAGGTCCAGGTATACGGCATCCATCTGTTCGCGCATATGCTGTGGACAGGCTCCGTAAGGCTGACGACGAAGAGCTGCTATCGTATCTGCTGCAACTCGTCCAAGCTCTGAAATTCGAGAATCAGCAGCGGGTACGAGAACACGACGATGCAGACTCGTCGCTTGCGTCTTTCCTCATCGCTCGCTCCGCAGCTAATCTGAAGCTTGGAAATTATCTACACTGGTATCTCATGGTTGAGCTGGATCTGGACGACGACCATTCACATGCATCGAAGAACAAGAAGCTGTTCGCACGTGTGGAATTCGACTTCATGAAGGAGCTCGATACTACACCTGAAGGCAAAGTGCGTCGTAACATCCTACGACGACAAGGCGAGCTTATCACAGTGCTCAGCAAGATCAGCAAGGACATTCGTACTAGCAAGGGAGATCGCCTGCGAAAGATTGACTCACTCAAGAAGATGCTCGCCGATCCGAGGAACGAACTCCTCAACTTCGATCCGCCCCTGCCATTACCGCTTGACCCAGAGGTGAGAGCAGTTGGCATCATCTCGGACGACTGCAATGTGTTCAAGTCGTCTCTGTTACCTCTGCTGCTCAAATTTAAGACCGACACTGGCGAGACCTATCCTCTACTCTTCAAGACGGGCGACGATCTTCGACAGGATCAGCTGGTCATCCAGATCATCGCCTTGATGGACCGACTTCTTCGCAAAGAGAACCTCGATCTAAAGCTCACGCCTTTCCGAGTTCTTGCGACATCTATCCTTGCTGGCGCGGTCCAATTCATACCCTCGCAACCTGTTTCTTCGATTCTCCAGAACCCACAATACAAGGGTTCTATCTTGGGCTTCCTTCGAGCTCACAATCCACCTGTGGCTGATGGCCCATCAGTCCTCGGTGTGCGAAAAGATGCCATGGACAATTATGTGAAGTCTGTCGCAGGTTACTGTGTGGTGACCTACCTTTTGGGCGTTGGCGACCGGCATCTTGACAACTTGCTTATCACAGAAGACGGCCACTTCCTGCACATCGACTTCGGCTACATCCTTGGTAGAGATCCGAAACCCATGGCGCCACTTATGAAGCTGTCGCGAGAAATGGTAGATGGCATGACGGGTGGTACACCAAACAATTCTGAGAGCCAGTTCGAGACGTTCCGGCAATACTGCTTCACTGCATACACCACTTTGAGAAGACAAAGCTCCCTTATTCTCAATCTCTTTGCACTGATGCAGGACGCCGCCATACCTGGTCTTGCTATATTTCCTGGCGAGCAAGCTGTGCGTAAGGTGGAGGAGCGATTCAAATTGGATGTGGGAGAGGAGGAAGCTGTGCGTTTCTTTGCGCAGATGATTGAGAAGGAGATGGGTGCTTGGGGGCCTGTGTTGATTGATAAATTGCATGGGTTCACGCAGACTTGGAGGTCATAGTTGAAAACTGTAGACTTCACTTTTCACAGCCCAGGAGTCACATGCGTCAACCGCGCAATGGCGCCTCGATCTGGTCAAAGGATGCCCAAGCGGCTGACTGGATCGGGCAAAGCGAGCAGTCCAAGCAGAGGTCGAAGAACCGCACCGGCGGAACGCAAAGAAGGCCGCAAAAGTAGCGTCGCCGAAGAAGAAGGATCGCGAAGCGTGGGAGCCTGCACCTGAGGTAAGTGAACAATATAATTACATGCTGGAGTTTATGCGATTAGGCTGATGTACTGAGACATGCTTCTAAGGACAGAGCGGCGTTAGCTGAAGCTGAGCGACGACGGACTTACGTTGCGCTGATCTGGCAGCGCTGGGAAAATGACTGGATGGAGGGACTCGAAGTTCCCACCGTTCGGAAGAACCAGAACCTCGCACCTTTCATCAAAATGCCTGCCGACAATTCCTCTGAAGCCGAAAGCCAGTCTCAGCCAGCGTCAGCGACGAAATATGGACATGCGGCCCAAGCCACGCAACGACAAAGGTCCATCTCTTACTACCATCAAGCACTTCGCTATCGCTGCGTTCTGGTAGTCAATGGACGACGCCAAAGAGCATCCCGAAGCGCGCATTGAGCAGCGCCGAGCGCGCACAGGTAAAAAAAGGCCACATTGTATCGCGAGCGATGTGAAATCGGTTCTCCTAAACAAGCTGGAAGGTGAAGCAAGGGACAGGGACTGGAACGCTCCCGCCCATGAGGAGTCGTGATGGAGGTGAGGGCGGCGTTGTGCTCGAGCGGGGAGGGGAGGATAGAGAGGGACTCCGAGTCAAGGAAATACCAGCAGGCAGTACTGAGGCTATCGAAGAATGGCTTTCGGAATGGACGCCCAAGGGACTTCATGAGTCGTCTGTGTCCGTCGCTCTTGTGGGCTCCATGCGGCAACAGATTCTTCTGGAGGAGACGGAGGAGTTCATGACCGCAAACCTCGGTGATGGTGGCGCAGGCGCGCATGAAGCGTTGCTGTTCAGAAGGCTGAGGCCGGCCTTGCCGAGGTGTGCAGGAGTGACGGGACTTGTATCTGCCAGCGAAAGGCCTAGTTGAATCGTCGGAAGAAGCTGCATCGTCAGGGTGCGCTGGATAGCGCGAAGGATCCTGCCATCTGTCGGCGTTCTCTTCGCGATCAGCTTGGCTTGGGTGAGCGTCTTCCATGTCGACATCCATATCTGCGGTCGACATGCTGCTGTGTCGCGGATGGTGACTTCCTGGTAAAGCTGGCAATAAGTGATGCAGAAGAGTCTCGAGGCGGCTGCGGGATGCACGCGGGACGTTTCGACATTTGTCCAATCTCCATGCATGTGACAATGATCTTAACACTAAGACGCCCAGGTCGGTTGTATAGCTTGATACCTGTATGACACGACCGAGATTGTGTGCACAAAAGCATCATCCATGTTCATTTGCGATTCTACTTTACCACTCCCTAATCGACCCATCAGGTCCGTAAAACTCCTTACACTGCCACGGCTGCGTCTCAGCACTAATCTTCCGGATGAAATCCTCATCGAGCTCAATCCCCAACCCTGGACCTTTCGGCGCATCCACATACCCACCCTCCTTGATACCAAAAACACTTCGATCCTTCAGATACGTGTTCAAATCATACTCTCCACCATCACTCTCAGTATTGTAATGCATACCCAAACTCATCTCCAGAATCACGAAATTAGGCGTTGTGAGGCCTACATGGAGACAAGCTGCGAAAGCGATCGGACCCAGAGGACAATGTGGAGCGATGGCTACATCGTACGTCTCTGCTAGCTGAGCCAGCCGTTTCGTTTCACTTATCCCTCCTGCGTGCGCGATGTCTGGTTGTAGGATGTCGATTAAGGAGTTTTCGAGAAAAGGCTTGGCATCCCAGCGAGTGTAGAGACGTTCACCTAGAGCTATTGGGATCGTGGTCTGGTTGCTCAGTTGTTTGAGTGCTTCTGGATGTTCGACAAGAAGAGGTTCTTCGATGAAAAGTGGTCGATGTGGTTCTAATGCTCTCGCCAACTGCTTCGCCATAGGTTTGTGCAGACGACCATGGAAATCTAAGCCGGCGTTGAGACCGAGAGATTTCACGATCTTGAGGCGCTCGACAGTGGAGTCCAGGACGGACGGGAAATCGAGCCAGTTGACGTCTTCTGTAGCATTCATCTTTACGCAAGTCAGGCCTTGGTCTTTTCGGGCTTGGGCTGCGGCTGCTATGTCTGAGGGACGATCGCCGCCGATCCAGCAGTAGACTTGGCATTTGTTCCGGACGAGACCGCCAAGGAGCTCATATAAGGGCACATTGAGGCGACGTGCTTTGAGATCCCAGAGTGCTATGTCGATGCCAGATAGTGCGGACATGAAGACTGGGCCACCGCGGTAGAAGCCTAGGCGCCAGATGAGTTGCCAGATGTGCTCGATATTGCTGAAAATCAGTGTAAGCTAGTCAACAACATGATATATGTGAGGGGGGTGTACTTCGCTTCAAGTCCAACGATTCGGACGATGATCTCGTCTATTGCTCCTTCGACTGCAAGGTCGTGGCCTTCAAGAGTGCCTTCGCCCCAGCCCACGCCGCCATCTTCATCGGTGATCTTGACGAACAGCCATCTTGGCTTTACTCGAAAGCGTTCCACTCTCTTGATCTTGGCCATAGCGATTGATGTAGATGTCGATTGTTCGATGAGCTGCTCCGTAATGGCTGTTTGCTTTTCGGCCTGTTTCTGCGAGGCAACGAGCCCAGCTATCAGCTTCGAAATAGAGCTGTTGGGGTCTAAAGATCGATGGCCTATGTTTCAAAGTATATGGATCGAGGAGGTCCTCGCTTGATCAACCTGCGAATGTCACTCCGCCAGTTCATTGGGTCGCCAAAATGAGGAGCTCTCCACGACGGGTCATCTTCGGGCTCTGCTGTGCGAAGGTGGAGGCAGGTGGAGGTTCTCCACAAGAGATTGGGGGTCGCCCGGGCTCTGCATAAATTCTGTGGGTGTATAGTTACACAGTTGCTATGCGGACCACCTACCCTGGGATACGACTAGCAATGTTCGTGACCAACATGTCTCGACAGTTCTGTAGACGTCTCGCAGCCTCGATCAGAAGCTCAGTCTCGCCATTCGAAAAGTCATGCGATACGACTGCTAGGATAGCCGCGCAGCCGTGAGACGAAAGCAGAGGTAGCAGTCGAGCAGGATCGTCGATCCTAGCACATGTGCTGAGATATCGACAACACAACTCTTTCTCATCATGGCCATGCGTCATGCTGGGCTGGTTGTACGTTCCAGAAATATGCAGACTCGAAGCTCGCTGGTACGCCCAAACGATCAATGAGGCGAGGTAGACTGACCACGGTCTGTAGAACATGTTGTCATGCCTGCTGCTATAGCCAATGGTCGGGTTCGCCAGCATTGACTCGTTCGTAGCTCCCTTCCGGGGCTTACTGACCAGTACTTCGTGTAGAAGTTTGAACGAATGCAATACGGCGTGTCGAGCGACAGGTGTACATGCCCAAGCCTTCATGCGATGCGTCACATGCAAGTAGTCTTTTTCAGAAACTTTTCTGCCGAGAAGTCGCTTGGTGCCGGAGAAGATCTGGATGTCGATGATGTCTGCATGCATGGTCATATGGGCCAGATGAAATAATACGGTAGGACCACTCGCATCTGTATGCCTGGTACCTTGACCTGGAATTTTGCGAGTCCCTACTGCTTCGTCGAAGCTGTGACGCCAGTGTCCGAACGCTCGTAGCAGCAGAGATCGCCATCTGCCCTGCTCCCGCATTGAAGGTACTGTTTCGAGGAATTGCAAGTGCTTTTCTCTGCGACTGATGTGCCAGCCTACAGACAACAGTCCGGCCATGAGAAGCGTCCGAGCTGGAGCATGAGTTTGGACCTCATGGGCATGTAGGCAGCGCTTGAGCCCGTCGAGAAAATTGATAGGCTTGACGCCGTACATCTTGAGGTTTGCGTCCAGACGGTGAACTTCTTCGGCGCTCTTGGCAGTCCATAGAGAGTCGTCACAGGGCAGTGGTAGTCTAATTTCGTAAGGTGCCATGTCTTCTTGGGTCAGCATGTAATACAAAATCCTTGAGATTAGCGCGAGACTGACCTGCCGCATGTCCATACATGACCGCGTGAAGTGTATCCATCTGGAACGCCGCAAACACGACACGATTGAATGACTCAGTCCTCACCCAGTGTATCCACCAAAAATCAAAAGCGCTCTTTGGCCTTGAATCTGTGTCGTCACCCAAGGCGGGCGTTGCACTTCTCGTCGGCATACCACTGACAGGGCTCTCACTCTCTGAGCGTCCGACCAAAGGACTTCCTCTTCGTAGAAGTGTTAGTGTACTAGCATGATGGATGTGGGCACGCTCGTGCAGCTTGCGTGTTGACCACTGCTTCTCGTAGAACTCAAGTAGCAGCAGCGCTTGTGCCACCCATAGCTGCACTGGTGGCTGAGCATCTCCATCAGTGAAAATCTCCCAGCGTAGATGCGTCGCAATGAGGTCCGAAAACTCTTTGTAGTCGTCCAGATAACCTTTCGGCTTCGATCTCACCACATCTGCGGCACCAAGCATGACAATGGCAAGGAGAAACAGTACATGACAAGAATTGACTGAAAATGTTGGCTGATGCACGATCGATAGGGACTTGTCCACATGAGCCCAGTAGTTGGCAATGAACTTTTCCAGCATGCCCGCACTGAGATTTGGGAAAGAATGTGAGTCCGGACTGTACCTTAGACTTGTCTGGTCTTCCGTCGCCAGTGGCTTTTGCAGACGCTGCTTCTTGAGAAAAAGGCTAAGCAATGCATCGATATCAGCTTTGCGCTGGTCGGAAACCATCACAGAAGATCTTTGCAGTTGATCGTGATGCTCCGCGACATCACCTGGCGCAGCATTACTCCCTGCCACCACGCTGGGCTCAGTGTGGACAGCAAAATCGTCCAGATTCCATATGTCCTTTGGCGAGTACTCCAGACCAAAGTCGAGGAAGGTAACATTGTTCAGAGTGAAATCATCGATTTGCGATCCAGGACTATCGAACAGCCAGGCCGCGAAATTGTCATTGGCCTGAGCAGAGACGCCTTCTGATGAAGCCCAATCGTTCAACGATCTAGCAGTCTGTGGCGAGCCGACAGGGTGCGAGGCGGCAATGATATTGGGGATGGTAGAAGGTACCGAGCCAGCACCTGTGAGAGTCGAGTCCGGTGTCAGGAGCGGTGGTCTCGAATCTGAAAGCCAGACCGCAAATTCATTGCTGATATTTGGCGCAGAGACACTCCGGGCATGTTGAACCTCTTGGGAAGGCTGCGAGGTCGCTGTCCATTCCGAATCCGGATTGCTAGGTGGACCGGGAGTGGATAGACCTATATTGCTGGCCGAGGTGCCAGGTTCCGTCTCGCGGTTTGAAAGCTCATCATGGCGGGCCTTGTGTCTAGCAAAGAGATCTGGTCGAACAAAGCTGTGAGCACAATTCGGTTCCTCGCACGTGTATATTTCCTTTGGATTATGGTTCAGCTCATGTCTATGCAGGTGCTCGGCTCGACTGCTGTTCGTCAGTACTGATAGATCGTCGACTGAAATCGCTTGTGGCAGCTCACGAATATCGCTTGTCGCATCCTGGATGCTGGCACTGAAATCGCTTCTCAGCACCAGCTCGGCTTGCTCTACGCCGCTTGGCAGGAGGTGATTCGGGATGCTCGTTCGTTGTCATCTGATCTGCCATATCTCACATCCCCAGTCACCCCAAAGACCCATAGAACCAATAGATAAAGGTTTGGATGGGATGTTCTGAGAGAAGGAGCAATGAGAAACATTCACATGACAATCAGCCTCCACCATGCATATTGGATTCCGCGTGTTTTGAGCTACCAGTACAAGTACATGCGTAGAGTAGGCTTTGGCGGACGGACCAGACTCCGTTGAACGTTCATGGGCCATGGTAATGGTGGAGAAGGCAATGAGGTCTGAGTTTTGTGACCCCCAAACTGCCGTGATGAACCGAAACTCTCAGCAAAGTCTTCCTTCACACGTCTTCACTTCACGGCACGGCACGTTGAGGCACCTATCACAACGACCTACGGGGTCTAATCACGATGCTACAATGCCTGCAGATGATCTCATTGACGCAGTCAGAACGCGTCTCTATCTGCCCATCCATCTGGACGCAGGTCAGCACCAGCAACAAAAAGAATTTAGGAGAAAAACTCGCCCGCCATCAACCACCAATATCTCGCCAGAGACATAACGACTCGCACGGCTTGCTAGAAAGACAATGCTGCCTTTGAAGTCATCCGGCACACCCTGTAATCCATTAGCTGATGTTTCCCCGTGGTGTCAATGAGTGGCTACTCACCCAGCGTCCAGCCGGAATTCGGTCCAAAATACTAGCAGCTCGCTTTTCATCCTTGATCAAGGCTTCATTCATGTCTGTCGAGATGTAGCCAGGTGCGATCTCCACAGTCAGCCAAAGATCAAAGTTCTTATCAAACACTTACTGCATTGACATTTATGCCTTGCGCAGCCCATTGATTTGAGAGACTCTTGGTGAGCAAGGCAACGCCCCCCTTGGCAGCCGCATACGCTGGAACATTCAGACCACCCTGGAAGGAGACCAGAGAGGCGATGTTGATTATGGAGCCTCTATGCGGGACGCCATTTATCTTCGAGCCCTCCGGATTGCGCGTAAGCATATATGCTCCAACATCTCTGCAAAGTGTGAAGATTGTGTTCAAGTTCACTTGCAGGACCTTCCGTCTACATTAGCACAACTCTGAGTGTACGACCGAGAAATCAATACCTCGTTCCAGTCGCTATCTGGGAATTGATGAGCCGGATGCCGTCTCTGGATACCGCCGCAATTTACGAGGATATCGACGTCGTGCCCATCGTCAAGAATGCGCTTCGTAAGACCTCCAACATCGCCGGCAGATGCCAAGTCGCAGACATAAATGGTAGCCTTCCGGCCCAGTTTTTCTATTGCTTGCTTGGTCTCCTGGTTACTTTCATCTCGCTGTATCGATATAATATCGGAGCCAGCTTCGGCCAGTGCTATTGCTAACGATTGACCTCTGGCAGTCACGCGTTAGCAGGGAGTGTCGAACACATCCTTACTCCATTCGCTCACATTCCTCGTGTGGCACCTGTCACGACCGCGGTGCGGCCTTGAAGGGAGAAGAGATCGAAAACACTCGACATGATGTAGTGTTTCTTTGTCGGAAAGGCTCAAGGCCAGTGACGGACTTCCTACTCGCTACCAATTCAGATGCCGACGAGGTTGTCGGCTTTCGATATGACGAGTTGCGTTGGACCCCGGCACGAGCCGGCGCAGCATGAGGATCTCGGATTGGGGGTCGATATGCCTCTCCCACCCTCACGAGCCACGCGGCAACAGCATGGAGACCCCAACTCCACGGGCGACTATATGCCTGGAGACCCCTCAAACCATCTAATCATGTTCTGTGGATTGGCAGGGATCGTTGCGTGGTACCTGAATGCAAGCGACCTGCTTCGACATTGGCATGAAAGTCTTGCTCTTTTTCGTCGCCTGCAATCACACTTTCTCTACCCTCGGCCACGTGAACGAACAACTTGGCAGGCACCAAAAGTGTAACAGAACGGATCGCGGACTTCGAGCTAGACAAGCCGATTGCAGGGCAAGATCAAGTGGCACCCTACTCACCATGCCTTCATGGTCTCCGCGACGAAGAAATCAAGAGACTTGGCAGAAAGACGACGTTCAAGCTGGATATGTTTGCCATGCCTACGATGACAATCATGTACATCTTGAACTACCTTAGTGCGTTGGATCACGTTCAAGCTGGATATGTTTGTCATGCCTGCGATGACAATCATGTACATCTTGAACTACCTTGGTGCGTTGGATCGCTCCCTGCTTGCGATAATCGAAGGCTGACTCTTTCAAAGATCGACAGAATATCGCTGCATCAAAGCTAAGAGTGGGCCGACAGAGAGACAATAAGCTGGTGGATTCCGATACATGCTGTAGACAGATGGGCAGGCACATGTATCTGCTGGGCACTGTGACCTACAGCTTCTCGGCTGCTGACATTCAGTCGCATGTTCTAGTCTGCTGGCCTGACTCTGATTTTCTCAAAGCGGTGATGACTTGTACAGCTTCTTGCCGCCAGTATTCAGCAAGTCGCCTGCTCTGTTAGCTTTCGCTGCACTGACTGCTGTACTTCTAGCATACCGTGGTGGCAGTGCCTGGCGTAGTCCTTGAGAAAATGGTAATGCACAATTTTGTGAAAGGTGAAATGTGTGCGACGTCGACGCGAAATGCTTGGCAGGAAAATCGGGCCGAGAGTCGACGCGACTTCTTTCTGCAGCTGCAGCCGCGTGAGACATGCTGATGCGATCTCTCGACACGCACGAAGAACGGACGGGACGGTGAGTATACACCGTATGGCTCTCCGTCACCAAGCTAGACATACTGTAGCATACTCGTACTGACGAAACGCAGCACGATCCGATGAAGAGAACCAATCACCGAGCTATCAGAAGCCATCGTTTCCTGCACGTAGCCGCGACTTGCCTCACCTCGTGAGACCCGCAACGTCAAACGCTCACACATGCCGGAACATGCATGCCTGAAGCCAAGAACAGAAATCTTAGGATCTCCTGCCTTCGTCTTCATCACCCTTATCCATCAGGTCGCACCGATATTCACCTTTGCCGTCCGCTGTCGAGCAGGAAATCAAGACATTGTTGTACAGAGGACGTGTTAGCACTACGCTACCCCATGACCGACCACCCAATTCGCGATCAAGCAGTGTTCCGCGCGCTTTGGGTCTTGCATCCAGGCTGCCGGATCTTGCGATGAGATCATGCACAAACGATAGTTTTCAATCGTAGGGTACTTGCTCCGTCTTTCTCCTCGACTGTTCAGATTCCTCGCGAGGACGCAACTGGATGCTCGGTGGTTGGTGTCGATTATGGCGGGAAGGCGTGTTACTGGTCCTATGATGATGCAAAGTATTCTAAAGCCAAATATGAGGGCAGCCGCCAGTCTTCACGCACTGAGCTGGTTGTCATTGATGGCACCCATACTGAGAGCTGCTCTGAGGACACATCACATACATACATCAGAATACACATATGCTACGCTTGCTAATGCTGTACATTCAAGATTCTACATATACGTCGAATGCCATCGAGACAACCTCCGCATCAGAATCTGTCTCGCTGTTTCGCACGGTAGACAGTGAAGCCCACGTATGCTGCAGTCACTACCACTCCGAAAATGATGAACTTGAAGAAGAACCAGCCCCAGCCGCCACCTTCTCCTGCTGGCTTTGGCGGGCTACCCGTCTTACCCTTCTTCCGATTTGAATCCTTGCTGCCCGCTGCTCCGCTCTGACCGCTTGGCGAGTACAAGTTCTTCGTCGATACTGTCACGATATCGTGGTTGTCCGAGAGCTCTCCAGTCTCCGCGCTGAAGCCCAGATATGTCACCGTCGGTAGCTTTACGCTGCCAAACTCAAAGCATCTCGTCCACTCATCCTCGTTCTTGTACATCAGGTCCACGACCAATGACTTGTCCTGGAAGTATGTGATCTTGGCTTTCGTAGGCACATCCGCGTTGCGCAGACCTCGCGCAGAGCATCCTGACAATTCATTCGCCTTTCCGTCGTTTTGCTTGTCATAGGCTGTCTGGCCGTCTCCAACCATCGCCATCACGTAGGGGAACACCACGCCGGGGCGGTTGTTCTTGTATGTGTCGAAGAAGAGACCGAGACCCTCGAACCGATCCTTCATACCAAATACTGCCCCCTGCTCTGCTCGCTCTTTCGTGACCCACATCGCAAATCCATCTCCAAATAGATTGCCTGTTCCTGATATTCTGAATTCGAATTCCACTTCCCAGTTCGTCGCGGTGAGAGGCACTCGGCTATAAATCCAGCCTGCTTGCGAAGGATGCTGGCCAGTGAGTCGGATGTATTGGTCTGCTCGTATTACTGTTGACCCGCCATAGTCCCACCATCTCGATTGCATATCAGAGTCGAGGTAGGGCTGGTATAGACTGTCAGCACGATGTTTTCAATAGTATATGTGCTTGCCCATCTCTCTTACCGATTGCAGACTATGCGTTCGAAGCGGTATGGACTTGATGTCCGAGTCCTGCGCAGAAACGAGGACACTCCATGCCGCCAGCAGTATAGAGGTCAAGCCGAAGAAAGACTGGAACGCCATGGTGGAAGATGATTATTGGCGACCCATGCACTGAAGGCTGATGTGGTATCGAGCCGCTGAAGGAATCGTAGCTCCGCGAGCCAGAAGCGCGAAATCGTCGTCAATGCGGGTAAGTGTACGGAAAATTGGTCGTCGTGTTGTAAATTGTAATATGCCACCTTTCATGCAGGGAGCAGGGAAAGAAGTCCACTTAGCACAGCCACTTTTGTGGCGGTCGCGTACCCTCGCAGTTCTGTCAAACTTCAAGATTTCCGACCACACTTCACCTTGCTTTTTGAGCTCATCATAAGACGATGGAATGGCTGTCCAATGCAGCGGGAAATCACAAGCTGCATCTCGCCCTGACAGCTGTTGCATCTGGTGCCATTGCTGTGAGCGCCGTCCTCGGACTACAAGAAGCGAAGAGAAGATACAATGTGCACGACCTCAAGGACTCGATACCGGAGCTGACATCGCCTCATAATGTTGGACGGGTACGCCGCTCGATCTGAATGCTGTAGAAGAGTGCTGACTGACAGAAGCCTAGATAAACGAAATTGGCGGAGCGCATCCAGAAATTACGACAGAAAATAGAGACGATGAAAAAAGCACCGCGTTAGCACGCCGAGCCAGGCTGGGCGATTACGATGAGGGTATAATGGACTTCACGTCTTCGCCAACATTCCGATGCTGATTTGTTGCAAGATCTAATATTGGAGCAACTCGCACGGAATCGTGTGTTCCTCACAGACGAAGGACTCGCAAACCTACGAAAAGCATTCGTGATTGTCGTAGGATGCGGAGGTGTGGGATCACATGCAACCGCAGCACTCGCACGTTCAGGGTGCGGCAAACTCCGACTCATCGATTTCGATCAGGTCACCCTTAGCTCATTGAACAGGCATGCGGTTGCCACACTTGCAGACGTCGGCACTCCGAAAGTGAAGTGCTTGCAGAAACGCTTGGAGCAGATCGTGCCGTGGACGCATTTCGATTCGCGCAACGAGCTTTTCAGTGAAAGCGTCGCCAGCAAGCAATTGGAGCCTTGGAGCGATGGTCAAAAGCCGACATTTGTGATCGACGCAATAGACAATATCGACTCTAAAGTGGCACTGCTACATTACTGCCGCACCAATAATGTACCAGTAATATCATCGATGGGCGCTGGATGCAAGTCAGACCCGACAAGAGTATTCATAGGAGACATTTCCGCCTCCACAGACGATCCACTTTCGAGAAGCACACGACGAAAGCTCCGCCTGAGGGGTGTAAAAGATGGCATTCCAGTGGTGTACTCGTCTGAGAAGACTGGACCCGGAAAAGCTCAACTCTTGCCTCTCCCGGAAGACGAATTCCAGAAAGGGTCTGTTGGGGAGCTTGGAGTTCTACCAGACTTTCGCGTTCGAATCTTACCAGTCCTTGGTACGATGCCTGCTGTGTTCGGCTTATGCGTTGCCAACCACGTCATGCTGGAAATCTCAGGCTACCCTCACGACTACCTACCGAGCAAAGCGCGCGATAAGATGTACGAGGGTATCCTTGGACAAGTTCAAGGGCTTGAGGAAAGGGTAGCCAGACATCAAGGCTTAGATCCTGTTGGCTTACGTCTTCCACTTACAAATGATGATGTTGGGTACCTGATTGAAGAGGTGTATCGTGGTCGAAGTGTTGTCTCTGGACTTGCTGCGAGATTGGCATTGACCAGATGGCGCAGACCGGAAGGCAACTGGGTCGATACGAGCACACCGGGCCAGAAAGCGGACAAATTGGAATTCGACGATCTGGTGTGCATGACCAAGGACGAAATGCTGAAACACGAGCAGCTGATCCTCAAAGAGGGCAGGGCGCTCGAGGAGCTGTACGATAAAGAAGTCATCGAACTCGTGGAGAAGCGAAGAGCCGAGGAAAAAGAATACAGATCACAGCGATAGCATGATTGACATGCTGACCGGGTCGGAAGAGGTCAGACGACCTGATAGATAAAAGTCTCCACTACCTCACAATCATCGCCTATAAGCAAGCGCATGATCCAAAATCCACCTGATCCCTTCCTCCCTCCACGTATCAGCCTCAACAAAAGCCGTGCCAGTAACATTCGTATCCCAAACAATATTCTGCGGTTCCTCCAAACTATATTGCGGCCACATTGGCGCATTACTTGGTCTCGTAACCTCATAATTCGGATCCAAATCATAGATGAAACTCGCCCAACTCTTACTCATCAGATCCGCAAGATCATAGTAGTCTTGAGTTTTGTTTGCGAAAGGGTTTACGGTACCGTGTTCTTCATCATAGCCCAAGCCTTGTGTGTTGTCGAAGACGAAAGCAACTTCTTGGAAATGTGTGACGCCGATTGTGGAGGGGACTCCGGTGGGGAGTGTGTTGAAACGGTAGGAGTAGGCTGGGATGCCGTTGGAGGCCCAGGTCTCTACTGTGCCGCGGCGGTTTGCGATCATGACTACGTCGCCCTGGGTAGGCAAGGTTAGTTTGAGAAGGAGGTGAGGTTAGGGAAGAAGGGAGGGACTTACCCAGTAGGCTGCGCTACGGCGGTATTGAGCTCCGTAGGGTGATTCGTAGGTGTAGTTTCCAATCTCTTCGACCGGTGGGATCCAGTAGGCGGGCTCGTTGGGATAAGCTTCAAGCACTTCATCGACGAAGGCTTCCGGTAGTATGGCGTTGCGACTTGTGTTTGAGATAGTGGCGGCAAAATCCGCCGTGGTATCGATGCCAGTAGGCCCGAACGCTGTGCCCTCGTCCGTGTTTGCGCCATCTGTGCTGCGGGGTTAGAAACGTTTCAGGCCGGGAGGAAGATGAGTTTCGAGTATACTCACCAATCACTGGAACCTTGACAAAAGCTCCCTCGGCGAGCTGGATACTGGCCCATCTTTGAATGAAGTCACCGTCGACGATCGGAGACCAGCCATATGTGATCGAGGTGTTGGTGTTGAAGAGATTGACCAGTGTGTCTGACGGGATGGACCTCAGACAGCTCAGCGTGTCCGTTGCTGTCGAGCAGTTCGCGGCGTTGACCAATGCATCGTACTGGGGCTGGTATTGCACGTTCGTCCTGTAAGTGGCATAGTTCACTGGGTTGCCGGACTGCATGATTCCGGCGCGGAACAGTCCATCGTCGCGACCATCGTACGCGGTGATGTGCCAGCCCACCGATGCAGCACCAGCACTCTCGCCCTGTAAAGCATCAGTAAGAGCGATCCAAATACAGTGATAAAGGACACTTCTCACCCAAATGGTCACTTTATCCTTATCACCACCAAAAGCACCAATATTCTCATTGATCCAGTGCAATGCAAGTCTCTGATCTCTGAGTCCGATATTCGTATTACCACTTCTGCTGACCTCTTGAGAGCTCAAGAAACCCCAAGGTCCAAGGCGGTACGCAATCGATGCTGCAACGATTGGTTTGCCGATCTCGACACTATTCTGGACGATAAACGAGAGATTGTATCGCTCGTCTCTTGTGCCTCCTTGAAAAAGTCCGCCACCATGAATCCATACACCGACGGGCAAAGACTCGTTCTCGTATCCAGATGGCCTGATAACGTTCAGGTACAAACAGTCCTCGGATTGTGGGTATCCGATTTGATCGCCCTGTATGGGATGGTCAGCGATGCCTTATTGGAGGTGTTGTGATGACGACCTACACCATAGCCATAGCACTCCGGAGCGTATTCTGTTGCTTCGAGAGTGCCATCGAACGACGTGTTGATGCTTTGGGGGTTCCTAAAGCGCAATTCATCAAGTGGTGGTTGTGCAAAAGGAATGCCTAAGAAGTAGTCCTCATTGTAAGTTGACGAGTGTACTCCAGAAATAGTGCCGTTCTTGACTGTCACCGTCGGCGTCCCATAACTCGTCTGCCGTCTGTATGCAGGTTGTGTCCTAGGCACAGCAGATGCAATGCCAAGCAGGCCAATGGCAGCGAGAAGTGACTTCATGACGATCCCTGACCAGAGCAGTGAGCTAACAAGAAAACGACAGCGAACGACTTCATCGTGCCTTGCAGAAGGCAAGCCGCACAATTTATAGGGCTTGGGACTTTCACGCTGCGGTATAATGCTTTCCGAGCCCATCACACTAGCTTGCCATGTGGCAAAGCACTTCCAGAAGCGCAGTTGAAGTCTTGGTGCCATCTTCCGTTGCCGTTGGGCCTTGGCACCGGTTTGGTTGTATTGCTAGAGCATGCGGCATTGCACGGTGACACACGGAGCTCATTAGATCAATGACTTGCAAGTACTGAGGGGATCTGTGGGGAAGTCAGCGTGTAGTTGGATTGGCTGCTTATGCGGCACTCTGCGGCACGTCTTCGGACGCGGAGATTATGCAGTGTGCGATCAGAATCTGGAGTTGCCCGCGGGTGTATCTAGGCCTGATGTGTTGATGTTGGCCGTCCGTCTTTCGTACGCGTGACGAGTTGACAGTCCTCCACTTTGGCTACCGTCAGCTGGCGAACTGAGCTTGCCATTGACCATGTGGGCTATACCAAGTCAAGATGCTAGGCGCCACTGCGGGTGAATCGTCCGAAGGCTCCGCTTTCGATGAGTCTCGGTTGCATCGTGTTAAGCAAAGTAATACAGCATAGCTTTGGCAGAAGAGCATCGGAACGCAAGGTGCCAAATGAGCGGAGCACTCCCCCTGCATGCAAAGCTCGTTACACAGGCCGAGATGCAGTGTCCAGCTATATGCGGAGTGTGCTTTGGAGGGATTCAAGACGGAGTGGACTATCCTATGCATTGCACAGGTTGGATGAATGCTTAGATGCTTCGAGGAGGTGAGGTGCCTTCGAGATCCCAGAAAAGCCTATTGTGATCTTCGCTGACGACCTGATGGGCTAAGCATTCTTATTCAGCCATGCAAGAGATGTGCTGTTACTACAGTAGTATCTGCTGTGCTCGCACTGTATAACAGCATGGGGACCGAAAGGGTTTTGGACTGGGTCATGCCGGCGAGAACAAGGGAGAACATGGGCGCGCTGGAAAGACGGGCTCGTACGACGGGCTCTGAGGACATGCAGGTCGCTGATGGCGATATGATATCAGGGCCAGACGCGATTCATCGTACACACATTATTGTATAGAAGTGGCAAAGGCGCAGGTCATCGCATCGGCATCTACTTATCGGCTTGGCAGTCCAGCAGTCCCAGCCTCGTTTTATTACTTCTACTGGGATACCACTATGTATTACCACCTTGACCTATTTACAGGTCAGGTCAGGTGACCTATCTACGCTGACGAGTGACCACGACCTGGACGCTTCTCGTATGAGGCCGGCCAAGTAAGTATTTGTCTTTGTAGCCTTGTGTGCCACTGCCTCACGCCTCATACAAAGAACGCAAACTAGAAGTAGTCCTTGCTTCGCCGCATTTCGACCAGCATACATTCCATTCCATTCCAGGCCGGCCAGCCAGCCAGCCAGGTAGCCAGCCAGCCAGCCAGGTATCTAGTTCTACCTTGTCACTCAACATTTCTCTCAAAGCAAGCTGCCCTTCTGCTTTCTCCCCTACCTCTCACATCACCCACGAAAAACCATGTTCCGAACAGCAGCAATTATTCTGCTCGCAGCCGCCACTGCATCAGGGCAGACTGCCACTATCACAATCGAAGCCAGCCATGGCGGAGCCGGCAGTGGCTTGACAAACAATACCATCCAAGTCCCGCTAAACACGAGATACACCAATCCGGCCTTGGATACGGTGTCAACACTATACCTGACCGCTTCCGATGGCGTAGCCCTGGACTCCATAATCTGCACTCCATACCGATACAACAATCTCACTGGCGCCGGCGGCTTACCTTTCACGAGTTCCACCCCAAGTTTTCTCTCGACAAATACTGTTCAAGTTGGATCTCTCTTTTGCAACAGCACCTCCCGTGCTACGACCAGTTCTACTTCGGCGCGCGTAACAAGCACATTGCCTGCAAAATCAAATATGAGCACAACAACCAACGCCGGTATTGTACCCGTCACTACTACAGCTCATAATTTGACCTCAGTGTACTTTACCACGGTCTCGCCGACTCACTCGGGTCCATCTACTGTTACGAGTATATTCACGGGCAGCGAAGGCCCGACAACGTCAACTTTGACATCTATGGTGGAGGGGGGATCACCGACTAGCTCAGCTCCTCCAAGCCTCAACAGCGAATCGGCTGCAGATGGAAACAAGGTGTCAAGATGGTCGGCGCAAGGCATGGCTATGGTCGGTGCTGCTTTGTTTGCAGCTTTGTGAGGCCGTGGCAATTGGCTTTGCGAACCGCACGTTGGCAACGACGACATGAAGTAACGACAGATCAGATACCCTAGCATTCAAAGCAAAACGGATAATCACCCATACTCGTGTGCATCCGCATCTGCCGCTCGCCCTGTGAATCGCGGCACCCTACCCTCACTTCGATCTGTTACCAACAATCTTGTGCTAAGAAAGCACTTGGGCTTGAGTAAAAGAAGGTCCGTGCTATTCTTATGCCTCCTGCCGATTTTTTTGGTCAGCGCTACCATTGTTTGCAACTTCCTTCTGGCATTACTTCATTCCACATCGGCATCAGGTATTGTTCGGATCGTTTCCGGCTCAGCACACCGCTCGGCAAATAGCTCCTCAACCTCTTCAACAACCCTATCCTCGTCAAGCCCGTCAAGAGAGCTTCTGGGATGCTTCCCAAATGCAAGACAATAGCTACAAGCAGAAATTGAAGAAGCAGATCGGGCTGGGCGAAGCCTTTGAGCAGGCTCTTGCCAGACTGGGGCCTGAGTTCTCTCCCACAATCTTGAGCAGCTTCGGACCAGGCGCATCTACCCAAAATACCTCGAACCAAAATCAGCCAATGACCGGTCCTCTCCGATATCAACATCCACTATTGCAGACTGAGCCGCAATCGCCATTCGCAAACCATCCACAGCAAACGCAAACTCCACAGCAGACAGTTGGTGGGACGATGGGACCTTTCACCTCCACTGACCTCCTCATCTTTAACGACCTAGGTACAATCGATAGCAACTCTGGTCTCCTCATGCCGGATTCAGCTGGAACAGGTGGCAAAATTGCCGGAAGTGGCGCTCTAGGGCGCCAACAGAATGAGGTCGCCTATCCTGGCGAGCAGACTACTCAGGAAGAGCAGATCGGCGTTACAGCGTCCTTCCGAGACCTAGCAGATGGATAAAACCGGGGCCACGTATTTGAGCACCCTCCCGACCAGGCCGAAGAATTCGTTCCCCATGCCTATGAACAGCATCAGGAGACTACCAGATCCTACGTCCAGGTCAATGACACCGAGCTCCCTCCACAGGCCGCCGATTGGGGACCTCAAGCTTAAGAGCAGAACCCAGACGCAAACATCGCGAACCAAGATCGGCCGGGACAAGCAGAACTTGGAAATGTTGAGTTTCCGGGACCTGGTGGTTTCGATAAGAATGGAGATTTCTATATATTGTAGTTGAGCGCAGGATGGGAACGTTGCCTTGAAGAATTATCGAAGAAGGGCCGGGAAGCGATTTGGTTCGAGATAATCCTCGGGAGGCGCAGAAATTTGATATCATGATATCAGCGGCATTCTTTGCAATTTTGGCGGGCGGGCGGGGCTTCAGAGCATGTTCAGAGATACCGCAAAGCTCTGGAAATACTTTAGCATGTAAGTGCACATGTATTACAACGAGGGATGAATTGAGTCAAACATCTCCAATTTGTGCAGGCATCATATGCCATGGAGAGCTCTTTCGGGCTCGTGATATTGTGGTTGCGCCAATTGGTTCCACCAAAGATGAACCTCTCTCATTGCGCGTTTCCTCTGAGGCTGCTTAGAGCGTCGGCAAGGCTACTTATGCAAGTATCGAGTCTCGGAAAGTGAGATACTGAGGTCCTAGCAACGTGATGCAACAAGTCTACTCACCGCCTGTCCGCGCGGCAAAGTCTCTTGCGTGATGTGTATCCCCCAAGCGGCTAAGGAGGTGTTCGGTTGAACCTACGGTTCTAGGGGTAGGTAGATCCACTACCGTAGATTAGACCTACACTACGCCTAGCACTATCGGACCGGCTGTTTCTTCTATAGATTGCTTCTACGCTTGTAAAGACCTTCTATATATAGATATTGTCGCACTTGTTCGGTTATAGCTATAGTTATCCTTTATAGAATATAACGAGGCTCGAATACTAGCTATATAGCTACCTATAGGTCTACCCGAGTAGGGCTTAGCGAGTAGAATTCTTATACCCTTAAGAATATAACGAATTCTATTACTTCTAATACTATAAATAATAATACTACTAATACCTATATATATCGTTATATACGCCGAAATTATAATAAGATTATATACTTTAATTTACGCTAAAAATTAGCTCGATACGATACTTCCTCGTTAAGAAACAAATCCGATCGTTACTATAACTAACTCGTAGCCTCTATCTAAGCTTTACGACTCCTAGAATATATAGAGTCTTACCTAAACTATACTACAAGATATACAAAGCTTAGAGTTACAAGGTATAGGTACAATCGCTATATTAGGAATACAAGAAGAATTATCTAATAGTTATAGTAACGATAAGATACTATAAGGTAGGCTTAACTAGACTCTAAGTATAGAAGAACTATTCCTCGAAGCTATAGCTCTACAAATCGACCTTAATAACTACTATAACGGTATCCTTACTCCTAGAGGCCGTAATACCGTACTTAAGGTAGTTAGTAGATAGGCTAAGAGGTAGGTTAGTTAGTAATAGTATAAGACAAAGTAGAATACCTATAAGGCCTTATATATAGCCTTTATAAGGCTCGAAGCTGAGTCTAGGTTTAGTATTAATTAGGATACTAGCGTTATTACTACGGATAGCTACGTATAGAACAACTATCTCTCGAAGAAGGTATATAAAGATACGAAGCCCTTAAGGTATAAGGCAATACTATACTTATCCTTCTATAGGACTATCTTTAGTAATAAGACTATAACTAGATAGGCTTCTAAAGGAGTCTTGGAAATAAGCTTTGTTAGCCTCAAAGCGAGTAAATGACAAATTAGGCTACCTTTGTCTCTTTATTCCTCTTTATATATATATTCTTTATATATATAAAGGAATAAGATTACGAGGCGTAGAGAGGCGTAGAGAGGCGTATCTAGAACGATTCTATATTGTCGGAGATGCCGACAATAGTAAGGAATCTAAGATATATACTAGGTAGAATACCTCTCTAGAAGGGATAAGCAATTGAGCAATATTTAGCCTATCTACTACTCAATTCAATAGGTTATGAGCCCGGCTAGCTCGTAACCCAAGATACTAAGCCTTACTCGCTATCTACTCTATCGAATATACTACTCGA
>LFZO01000494.1:0-31972 GCA_001578225.1 Pseudocercospora musae
CTAATTCTACCTTCTTAATCTATAGTTTCTTCTATAAATCAAACCTAAACAAACTCTAGAAACAAGCTCTTTCTTTAATCTAAAAATAACAGTTTCTAGATAGCTATCTTCCTTGGTTAGCAGATCCCTAGCTCTACTAGGCCTATAATAGTTTAAAGGTTACTAACAACTTAGCTTAGTTTTGGAAGGTTACTAAAAACTTGGAACAGATTCCGGCTCTATAGGGCTAATAACTTCCTCAAGTCCTTCCTAACTATATACTAACAAGTTAGGGTATTAGTAGTACTAAGTACTAAGTCTAAGGCTTATCTAAAGGTACTCAAAACTTAGGCTTATCTATTCCCTTTACACTTTCCAAGTATGCCTTACTAGGTTCTTTCATAGCTTATATGTATAGGGCTTCTTTGTGTAATGTATGTAGGTCTACCTCGAGTCTCCCTCTCCTATTTTGCCTCTTCCTTCTAGGACTAGACTTATAGGTCTAGGGGTAACCTATACTACTTTAGTCTTTCTTCCTTATAGTTGCAAACCCGGGCTCATAATCTGTCGAGCTAAGGAGGGCCGATAGGTATAAATGGATCATAAGCTACAATAGAAGCTACAAGGAATAGTAGGGGCCAAAGTAGGAATAGCAAGTGTGTTGTTATTATCTACAGGTTGGAGCTAAACCTGAAAGGTGTTAGCTTAGATTAGTTACATGATAGTCATCATGTAATCTAGTCTGCCTTGGCATCCCTTGCCAGGTTACTAACTAGACTGTATATTCCAACATCTAGTATAATATATTGTCGAATGCTCCTAATATGTCTAGGTATAGCATTAATGCTACCATTATTAGGTCCGTTTTCTAGACTATCTAGACCTATTCTATTATTAGCTCTAGGGCTAATATAGTAGATCTTCCTAGTCTAGCTCCTATTTAGGACTAGGGAAGGAGATCCCTAGCCTCTACTTCTTTGCTTATTCTCCCTATAATAATAGCCTCTAGGACCTTTACTAGGGTATTTAGTAGTACTATAGGTCTATATACTCCTAGTTTAGTATAGTCTAGCTTCTATAGCTTCTTTAAAACAACTATTATAGAGTGTTTAAAAGGCTTAGAGTAGTATCCTTATTGTAGGTATACTATAAAGAACCTATATAGCATAGGTCCTAGTTCCTATCGATATTCCTTAAGTATTAGGTTAATGATCTAATTAGGTCCTAGGGCTTTACCCTTAGGGAGCCTATTAAGTATCTTCTAGAGTTCTCCTATTCTAACTTCTTCCTCTATCTAAAATAGGCTCGGGTAGGATACGTTTTGTATATCTTCTAGGTTAGCTTACCTTAGCTCTAGAAAGAAGTATTAGGCTAACGCTTCTACTTTCCCTTAGTTTTCTATTTGTATTATACTATCCTTATCCTTAAGCTCTAGGAATTATAGGAGAGGGTACCTTTGTCCTATTCCTTCTCTAGCCTATCTTACTAGCTTCTAGATCCTATTCGGGTCCTTAGTAATTTCTTTAACTATATTCCTCTAGCCTAGGTTCCTATCTTTCCTAATCTACTTACCTTTAGCCTATAAGGCTATTAGGTATACCGCTAGGTTCCCTTCTATTCTATCTTAGCTCTATTCCCTCTTTAGGTATCTTATCTTCTTTACTACTTTACTATACTTCTTTAACTAGGTTATTTTAGTATACTTGGATAGTTTAGCCTTAGGGATGTCCTCTCAGATTATCTTAGTAAGTATCTCTTAGATCTCCTAGGCTATCTTATTAAGCTATTATAGTATATCTATTACTCTAATAGAGATTTCTTATACCTCCTTCTTTACCCTAGTCCTAATCTTGTCCTAGTCTACCTTTTTCTATTATAGTCTTTGTATCTAGGCTCTAGTATTAGTCTAGGCCTATAGGATCGTAGTTTAGATTAGTATATAGTCTAATCCTATTTCTAAGTCTATCCTTATTCTATATTCCTATATATCTTGTTAGATTCCTATAGTCCTAAATACTAGGTCTAGGGTCTAGTAGCTCCTAGGAGTCTCCTATGTAACTATGCCTAGCTCTAGTAGTAGGTCAAGGTAGGCCTTTTCTATAATAGTAATAAGGTAGTATACTACCTAGTATTAATTCTAGGTATTGTTCCCTCCCTACCTAGGGTAGTATAGGTTGAAATCCCTTAGTAGGATAATCTCTTCCTCCTCTTTTCCCTAGGTTATATCGTCTATTAGTAGGAGGGTACCTAGGGCGTAGTCTCTAGTAGGACTAGATAGGTTATAGTAGTTTATAATATTAACCTATCTCTCTCCTATAAGGAGTCTAACTATAATTATGTCTCCCGAGTATTCTTATATATTCTATATTTGTATACTAATTTCCTTAGATACGTATATAGCAACCCTTAGGTATATTGCTCATAGGAGTATAGTATAGTATCCTAGGTATACTACCGTGTTCCTATTACTAGGGCTAATCCATAGTTCCTAGATTGCTATTATCTAGTATTCTTTCGGATCTAGCTATTAGAGGAATAGGATTTAGATCTTGTTTGTACTATGGTTAGTATTATACTATAGGATAGTAAGCTTCCCTTAACTACTATTTATCCTAGGCGTTCTAGTATGCCTATATATCTTCTATCGCTCCCTAGCTTTAGCTTTAGCTTAGTTACCCTTCTTAGCCTATAGCTAGAGGGAATAGGGAGGAGATCTTAGTACTCTATAATCTACCTACTAAGGTATTAGAGTTTATGCCTATTAGTCTCCCTAGTAGTCTTCTTAACCTATCGTCTCTGTCTAGGTCTAGGCTCGTACTTCTAACTTTTCTCTTAGATCTAATAGTTATCTACCCTTCTAAGTCTTTTAGGTCTTTTAGGTAGGTTAGGTAGTTCTAACTCTTAGTTACTTAGTCTCTAAACGCCCTTGCTTTTGCAATAGCTACTTGTTCTACCTTATATAATACTAACTATACTATATAGGTACCTTAGTAGTTACTACATTTCCTTATTGTTCCTTAGTATTCGTCTATTCTATATAGTCCTACGCATTTTCCGTATACCTATTCGGCTCTATAGTACTTTGTAACGTGCTTAAATTGTCTATACCTTAGGTATTGTATAGGTCTCTACTTCGGATCGAATTCCTTTACTATAAGAAGGGTACCTTAGGATATAAGGCCCTTCTATATAATTTCTCTTGCTTAAGCTAAGCTCTATGTATTTAGGATAATAGAGGAGTATGCCTTACCTTCTATAGCCTTCTAGCTCTTTAGCTAAGCTACTTAGGATATCCTAAGATTCGGATAGAGCCTTCCGTTTTCTTCCTAGATCCTATAGATATAGCTTAGGTCCCTCGGGTTAAATCCTACGGCCCTAAAGCGATAGACTAGTACCTAGTATATTAAAGCCTCTACTATAGTACTAGGAAGTGTCTTCTATATCTACCCTAGTTTATTCGTTAACTTGTCTTTAGTAGGTTTAGATACTATAAATACCTATAGGTCGCTATTTTCAAGTTTCTTAATAGCGATTACCTCTAGGTCTTTAAGTCCCTAAAGTATCTCTTAGTTAGTAAGGCCTTTTATCTTTTCTTACTCTTTCCTATAGCTAACCCTTATTATAATTATATAACTTTTAAGGGGGATTTTCTATATACTTAGTATAGCTAGCTAGCCTTAGGAGGTAGCCTATGTCTATGTTCTTAGTTCGGGTATTTTCGTAGTTTAGAGGTTCTATAGATAGGTTCGGAGGATATCTATAGTATCGGTATCTTTCAATTAGTATAGGAGCTAGGTCTAGGCTCGCTAGAGGAGGGAAAGGAGGGATAGGAAATCTAGGGCCTAGGGAGTATCTAGTACCTTTTAGATATCTTCTATAAGGGTTTGTAGGTTCTTTTAGATATTTCTACTCGTTTTTAGCTAATTAGGCTATTCTTTTAGACCTTTAGGGCCTAGTTTAGGTATTAGTTAGCCTTTAGTCTAGCTTTAGGGTAGAGGCTAGATCCCTCTCTTCCTCTACCTTTCCTTAGATCTACCGTCGCGATATTGTTTCTAGAGAGGTAGATTAGTATCTCCTATACTCGTAGGCGCTAGCGCCTTACCCTAGGAGTTAGATATGTTTTCCTCCTAAGAATATTCGTAGAAGATATAGTACGTAAGCGTATATAGGTAGGTACGCTTAAACCTTCTTACGCCTCGTACTATAATCTATACTTCCTAGTTAGGAAGAAGTTTGTCCCTAGGAAGGACAAGGAGTATTGTCTAATTAATACGGCTACGAAGTTTAATACTATAACGATTAGAGACGCTAATCTACTACCGGATATAGATAGTTTCTTAGAAGCCTTTAGGAACTATATCGTTACCTTACTAATAGACATCTTTTTCGGAATATAACTAGATTCTATTAGATAAAGGTAGTAGGGATATTATAAGCTTCGATACGCTACTTAGTCTCTTACGGTAGACGACCCTTCTATAGGGAGCTACTAACTCCGTTACCTAATTCGTTTAATCTATTACTTAGGTACTATATACCTATATCTCGTATATTACTATGCCGTTCCTAGACGACATAGGCGTTAAAGGACCTAAGACGAGATATAGGAACAAAGAGGTAGAGCCTAGTATCTAATACTTTATCTAGGAGTATATTAAGAACCTAGACTAGGTTCTATATAACTTAGAACGAGCGTACCTAACGATCTATAGCTCTAAGCTTTAGCTCCTCTATTAGAAGGTTAATATTGTTAGCTATATTACTAATACGAATAGTAGGTATCTAGATACTACTCGTATAAGGAAGATAGTAGACTAGGTAACTCCGACCTATTAGAAGGAAGTTCGTATCTAGATTAGAGTAGTAACCTACTTTAGGATCTAGGTCGAGGACTTCTCGATTGTCTATAAGCTACTCTTTGCCCTCCTCTAGAAGGACGCCGAGTTCTAATAGGATAAAGAGTATTAGTAAGCTAAGGAGCGGATTACGTAGGCATTAATTACGGCCCTAGCCCTTGTATCTATTAACTATACGGAAGGCGTAGGGACTATCGTAGTTGCTATTATTTCTAGTAGGGAAGGTTATAGTAAAGTACTAATATAGTACGATAGGGAGGAGCCTTCCGTACGGTATCCTATATAATATAAGTCTAGACTATAGAACCCTATAGAGGTACGGTACGATATAGGTAAGAGAGAGTACTTAGGGGTCTATAAAGCGCTTAAGAAGTTCCGCCTATAGCTATTCGGTATCTACTTCTAGCTCGAGATAGATACGAATACCTTAGTCTACTAGCTTAATCGCGTAGCTTTAGATCTACTAAACTTAGCTATAGCTAGATAGGTAGTATAGATCTACCTCTTTAACTTTAACGCTATCTATATACCCGGAAAGCGATACTCTACTATAGATGCCCTATCTCGTAAGCCGGTTATAGATAAGGATATTATAGAGATATAGGAGGAAGAGGATATCGATATAGTAATAGACCGTACGTTCTTTTCGACCTTCTATATTAATACCTACCTAGTAATCGAGGTAGAAGGAGCCGAGGGCGTTAAGCGAGCTAATATACTCGATAGAGAATACTCTAACGACTCCTACTATATCGCCTATTTCCTTACTTACGATAGGAAAGCTCTAGGGATCTCGAGGAGCTAGTATCGTTATATAGTTAAGTAGGTACGATAGTTTATAGTTAAGGATAGGCATCTATAGCGATAGTCTATAATTAACGTCCCTCTATAGAGCGTTATCGATAATATTAAAGCTAGATAAGAGATCCTATATGCCCTTTACGAGGAGAACGGTTACTAAGCGGCCGAGGGAACCTTTAATCTATTAAGAAGGCGGTATTAGTAGGACGGAGTCTAGGCTAACGTTTCTAAGTACTATAAAGGCTATCCCGAATATACGTTCCGTAATAGTTACTACTAGGCTAGTAAGCTTCGTATACCTACTTAGTAGTCGGTTAGGGAACGCTAGTATATAGACGCTATTTTTATTAATAGTAGTAATAGTATACTAGTAGCTCGAGAGGCGCTATCCCGATAGCTAGAAGTATAATATTTCTACCTCTCCTCGAAGAAGATTACTACGGTATATATAGCTAAGTTCTTATAGAAGGAGATCTTTTATAGATAGGGCGTACCTATAGAGATAGTACTCGATAATACTCTAACTAACTTTACTAAGGAAGTCTAAGCGCTAATCGTCGGCTATAGGGCTAAGATAGTTAAGATCTTACTATACTATCTAGAGTCGAATACTATAGTCGAAGTTAGATATAAAGCCCTCCTTAATACTATTACTAAGCTTACAAATAGAGGGGATAGGTAGATATCTATTACTAACTATATATCCGCTATCCTATAGGCCGATCGTACTACTACTATTAGGATAACTAGCCTTACGCCTATAGAAGTTATAATAGGGCCTAAAGTAGTTCTACCTATTAAGCTTACCTATCGTACCTACGGCGTCTTTGAATAGGGATTAGTTAGGGACTATTCCGATCTTTTATAGCTACGTACTAAGGCTCTCGAAGAGATAATAAGTACTATTAAGGAAGGCTTTACTCGCTAGAGGCGCCTCCGAAAAGAGACAAAGTAATACTTTAACGATACTTAAGGCGTAGATTACGCTCCCTTTAAGGAAGGGAACCTTGTCCTAGTCTTCTAGTCGGAGCTAAAGACGAGCTTCTCGTATAAGCTTACTTTCTACTAGAAGGGGCCGTATCGCGTTTAGGAGGTACTCTATAAGGGCGCCGCTTACCGACTTTAGAAGCTAGATAGTTCTACGCTAAAGTATATATAGCTAAGGGTAAACCTAAAGAAGATAGACTTTATAAGGGAACCTACTATATCTCCTTAGACGGACGAGGAAGTACTAGTAGGTATAGAGAATATCGCTAGAGACCTTAACCCGTTCCGTAAAGATCCGAATACTATACTAGACGCTAAGCTACTAGAGGATTTTGTATATCCGCAAATAAGGCTTAGTAAGCTATTAGTAATAACTTAAGAAGATAGGGACGGATATATACGAGCTAGCTTTATATAGTTTAGTCTAACGTACGACTAACTAGAGTTAGAAACGGAAGTTAATACTAATATAGAGTTAGAGACTAAGGACGATACCGATACTAGGTCTTAGCTAGACTAGATATAGGAGCTAGACTACGAGTCTAACGATAGGGATCTAGACGATAACTAGTTTACTAATAAAGATCCTAAAGTCCTAGAAGCGCTAACTAGTAGGTAAGGTAGCTTACGACCGGATATTTAATGTTTCCTATATTTGTTTATTTAATTGTTTTATCTAACCTTCTATTCTACGATACTATTATACTAGTTACGTATATTTCCTTTATACTTGCTTTGTTTTTAGAGTTTACGTCCCTTTAAGGTCTACTTTTAGGATTCCGACTTATAATAATCCCTAGGGAGGTAATTAGTAGGAGCTATAGGCTACTAAGCTATTTCTTTACTAAGGTTCTACGATATGTCGCTTCTACGCGTATAGCTAGTAGTAGCTAAGCGAGATATATAGAAAGGGAGGCGCTTGCGGAAGCCTTACTAGCTAGAGATCTAGTCGCTTATTAGGGACCGATACTAGCGTTTATAGGTAGCTACGCTAGTTAGGTACCTACCTCCCTATCTATAAGTAGTAGGAAGAGAGGGACGTCTAATAGGACTAGATTACGAGTAGCCTTTAAGATAGGAGTATAGACTACTTTTATATAGGGAACTATTAGACGATTAGTAGATCGGAAGGGAATATCGTAATCTAATAATCCCTAGGGAGATAATTAGCGAAAACTCGATAGGACGATTCCCTAGAAAGCTAGATTGTAAGGCGACTAATAGCGATATAATAACTTAGTCTACTATTAGATAGGTAGGTAATAGGAGCGCTACTATAACTAGGAACGTATACGAAGCGCTAAGAAAGGGAAACTTTACTTCCTAAGGTTTCGGGATAGGCCGCCCGCGTATCCGTATACATACGACTATTTAAGTATAAAGTTACTCGAACCTCTAAGTAATTACCTATATATACGCGCCTATAGTTATAAGCAAATATCTACCTACGGTCTTTATTCTAAGGTCCTTATTAACGGGCGCCTATATCTACTTATCTATCCTTCCCTCTCCTAACCGACTAAGCCTTCCGATATAGCTAAAGAATAATAACTCGTTTCCGCTAACCTAGCTCCCCCTACCTCTTCCTCGACCGCTTATTAGTTTAGCTAACCTACTACTATTATTTAGCTAGGCTAGAGCGCTACTTCGCTTGGAATCTCTATAGTTCTAGAGAATAGTAAGGTTACTTAGGTTACTAATCTTACTAACGCGTTTAAGATTATAGTAGGTATTACTAACCGATAGGCAAAGATCGAGGCGACTTAATAGCTACTTACTATCCTCGATAGGGCTAGTAAGAGCCTAGTAGTTACTATTACTATAGGCATAATAGGTCTCTACTAAGAACTTAGTAGGACTATCGACTTTAAGAACTTAGTTCTCGAGGATAAAGAGCTCTCGAAGGCCTATCCGTCGCTCGCTATTATTAAGGAGTAAGGTATAAACATCCGCTATCGACTTAACTATCTAACCGTAATCCTTAAGTATTAGGGTAGCTTAATAGCGCTCCTATAGAGCCTAGTTAATTTCGCTTACAATAGTATAGAGCGAGTTAAGAACGTTACTACCTTCGTTAATAAGAATAAGAATCGTCGGTAAGGCGCTAAGCTCGTTAGTAAGACTATAATCTATCGTATTTTGTCTACTCTTAAGAAGATCGGTCGATAGAATCTAAGCCTTACGTTTACTAATAGGAACTTCGACTCGAAGTATTATAAGAAGTATAAGAAGGAGATCGCTACTATTAACCTAGGTAATTAGGAGGTTATATAACTACTAGCTAATAAGGGATATCGTATTAGTAGCTCTAGGTTTATCGTAGAGGGGCTAGCTCGCATTGTACTAATTATTACTCTATCTTAGGGCTAGGCGATCCGTTACTAGGCTAAAGTATAGAAGGTAGTAGACGAGGTAGCTACCTAAGAGCTTGCCGCTTAAGAGAGTACTAGGCTACGTCGTACTACCGCTCTATAGATCCGCTTATAACAAGAATAGGCTACTAAGATAGCTAAACTACGCTAGTAAGAGGAGGAATATAGGTAGGAAGTATTACGCCTCGAGGCTACGGCGATTAAGGAAGATACTAAGTTAGCTAGTAGTAGTAGTAGGGGCGAAGAGATAGATTTCGAGATAGAGATTAAGGACGTCTATACCGACTATATAGGTAGATAGTTCGGTCGTCCTATAGCCGAGCTAGATACTATAAGTATTAAGGGTAAGGATATTAGTTCCTTTATAGTAGTCTACGATCTAGCTTAGTAATTCAAGGACCTATATAATCCTAACGAACTAGAGGATATCTACGCTAAGTACCTAAAGGTATACGCTAAGTTCTATAGCCTCCGCCTAATTAACGCAAAGGATAACCTTACTAATTAGCTCTTTTTACTTAGTAAGAACGGCGATATAGAGGAGGACTTCGAGGCCTTTCGTAGCTCTAGTAAGGCTTACTACTTCGCTAGTATCCCTATTACTACTATACCGGTAGCGCGTCTTAGCTTATACGCCTTTACGCTAGTTTAGTCTAACGTGCCGGTTTAAGGTTATACTAGACTAATTTCTATAAGTAGTTACTCGGGCCTTCGGATAGTCGGAAATTACGATAGTAATAACTAAGCAAGGTAGTATAGTAGTTAACAATGTCTTTAATTAGGCTAAGAACCTAAAGGGTAAGGTATATAGTCTTATAGAGGAGATAGTCGTAGAGGTTATAATATATTACTAGTATCTTCGTAGCTACCTACTAAAGAAGTAGATAGGTATTAACCTACTATAGATCTATAGTATTAGTAACTAGCTAGTCTAATAGAACCTACCGTTATAGCTCCTTATAGTCGCTCTTCGACCTAATTACGCGTACGAGGTTATCTCTATACTAAAGCCTACTAAGTTCTAGTACGAGTATAATATACCTAAGAAGGGTAACTTACCTCTAGTAGAGACAATACGCTTAAATAGTAACGTTCTAGAACTAATCGAAGGTATCGGCGCTAATCGAGTCTATATATTAGTCTCCTTCGAAGCGGAGGATAAGCTTACCTACTCTTAAGGCATTAACTATATACATAATCTAGAGATTTTCGCTACGTAGGTATAGAAGCTTAAGGCTCGCGGCCTTATACTACTAAACGGCTAAGTAGGAGAGCTAACCGATAAGTATCTTATACCTAAGGATCTAGAGGCTATAAGCGACCGAGCTTATAACAAGATTATATAGTAGAACTTGAAGCCGCTATTAGAGGGTTCTACCTTATTTAGTATACTATACCTACCTTATAGTAATATTACCGGTATCGCTACTCGGATTCGTATAGATCTAGGCTTCTATCGCGTTAAGGGAAACAAGATTAAGGATTTTAATCTTACCGTCGCTTAGGTCGTAGAGGCTTACCGATACCTAATACCTATTACTCGCTAAGGCGGTACGATTCTATACGCGTTTCCTTACGCTATCTAGCTTACGGGCCTTAGCCCTAGAGTAGACGCCCTTATTAGACGCATTCCGTAGTCTAATCCTTCTACTCGAGAAGAGCTCTATTTGATTTTCGCGCTAGACTATAAGGGTCTTTAGAGCTACGTTAAGTAGTAGAACTAGTATACCTACGACGCCGTTCGCGAGGCCCTTACGGTTTAAGCTAACCTCGAGTATAAGTTATATAGCGAGAAGAGCTACTATACCTCGAAGAGCCTCTTCGACCGATAGGATAACGACGAGGTACTAGGCGAGAGCTATAGTAAGTACGAGCTTCGCTAATTAGCTACGCTTAGAATAAGATAGCGATTAGGGATAGTATTGTCTATAAATAGAACTACGAATAGAACTATAGATAGGACTAGGATTAATAATCCCTAGGGGAGCGATTAGAAAGCTACCTTAGATAGCGGCTATATAGTATACTAATTCGAATTCTATATATATAATCGCGGTATTATGTCTAGTTAGATACCTAGAAAGGGAGGGATATTATCTAGCGACCGGGACATACTTACCTACCTAGTTAGGTAGGGGCCTTGATTAGTATATATAGTCCTCTTCCTACTAGGGAGAGATATTATTAACCTTCGTTTAGTATATATTAGTAGTTATATTTCATGTACCTCTACTATAGAGCTCTAATTACTACTATATACCTCTATAGCTACTACGATAGCTAGTCCGCCTAGTATAGCTACCTATAGCCTAATAGGTTATACTACCTATAGTCTCTTCCTATACTACCTAGCCCTTAGGTATGTATAGGTTTAGGTTCTACTTATTACTATCTTCCTTCGTCTTATTATTAGTATTCTTCTAGCTATTCTTAACTTAAGAAGTAGACGTAGGTAGGTCTACTAGATTACTATCTATCTTAATAAACTAATTAGTTTCCGGTAGAGTTAATAGATAGTTAGGTTTAGTAATACGCTTATAACTCTTAAGGACCTCGATTACGTAGTATATATCGAAGTTAGCGCAATAGTAGAGAAACTTAGCTTCCTCTATATAATAGTCGTTCTCGTAGATAATTATATTAAAGGTCTTCGTCCGCTTTAGTATAGAGGGTCGTAAGTAGTAAATTGTAAACATACGGTCTAGTAGTTACTAAGAACCGAGCTCTTTAATAAATACCTATAAAGCTACTCTCTCCTTAATCCTCTATATTAACTACGCTATCTTATTATCTAAAGGTCTTAAGAATACTAGATTAATATCTTCCTCTTTGATTATATTATTAATAGTTATAATAGTATATTGTTTGCCGTTAATTCGATACTAGACGGTCTAGGTTAGGTCGGTACTAATAGGCTTCTTATTACCTCGTAGTTTTAGTATTAGTTAGGGTATTACTATCTATTTAGGCGTACGCGAAGTTAGTCGGCGCTACGAGCTAGCTTCTAACTACGATTTCTTAATAACGCTATTAGATATTAACCTAGTCTAAACGGGAGGTTTGTTAGTATAAGGACCTCGATAAGTTAAGGTCTCTTACTAAGCCCTAAGTATACTAAGCGGCGCGCGCTAAGAGCGTACGTAGGACGTACGTAACTCGTATAGCCTTTTTAACCTAGCGCGCTACGTAATCCTTTTAATAGGCACTTATTAGTTCTACTACTTACTATATTATCGGTTAGGTAGGTATTCTATACGTTACTATATACCTAGCCCCTAATAGTTCTAACAAGTCTATCCCTATAGTAGTCTATAGAATATCGTACGATAGACGTAAGCGAGCCGACTACGTTAGGTAGTAATACTATAGTACCTACGGACGATAATCGTCCCTAGGAGGACGAAGAGTAGTAGGCTATAATTAGCGAGTAGTAGGCTACGCTAAACGAGCGGATTGCCTACTTAAAAGCCGAGTAGAAGCTACTTAAGTAAGAAGTCTAAGCCTAGGAGCTAGAGTATAAGAATACTAGGCTACGTATATAGCGAGACGTAGGATTAGCGCTAGCGGGTACTAGGCGTAGTATAAGCGTCGAGTAGTCTAATTACCTAATATTGCTAGAGTCTAACTAGGATACTAGTAATTCTAAGAATAGGTCTATAGAGAGTATCTATAGGACCCTACCCTCCTAGCTTAGTCTTAGTATTACACTATCGCGAGGATATAGCAAGGCGCCTACGCTAAGCGTAGTAGACGCGGGTACGGATATTACGATAGGTAAGCCTAGACTAAAGGAGCTAAAACCCTTTAAGAGTAATACAATTCAAGAGGCAAGGAGGTTCCTAAGGGAACTAGCCTTAATCTTTGCTTTATTAGGAAATACGTATTATACTAACTATAGTAAGACGCTATATAGGGTTATATACCTTATAGGCGATACGTTCAAGAAGTAGTATAATAACTACGATCTCGAAGACCTAGGTACTTATACCTATAAAGATTTTAAGGATTTCTACGTTAACTATATAGGGGATCCTATAAATCGTATACTAGACGTAACCCTCGAGTATAAGGTAGCGCGTTAGTATAAGAACTAGATAGTTTAGAACTTTGCCCTCGAACTCGTAGTACTAGAGGATTAGCTAAGCGACTATATAGAGGCGTAGCGTATACGCTACCTACTTACAAAGTTATAGCCTACGCTACGTAGTACTATCGTTAAGTACTATACTATTCTAGAGCTAAGGTAGGAACTAGTATAACTCGTAGCTCGTATCGAGACGCTAGATAGACTATCTAGTAAGAAACGAGAGCGAGATAACGAGGACTATAGTAGTTTAAAGAAGAAGCGCCGCCTTGATAACTATAGCGGTAGTAAGGAGTAGGGCGGACGCGATAAGAAAGTAGGCGAGAAGCCTATATAGACTAAAGACTCGAGGCCTAGTTAGGACCTATCTATAGTAGAATACTATAGGTATAGGAAGAAGGGTTATTTTAAGCCTAACTATCTAAACAAGTACCTATAGAAGGATAGCGACTCGTAGGCTATACGTAAGGTCGAGGTAGCCGATAAGGGAAAAGGCAAAGTACTAGCTAAGAGCTAAGGGTAAGTACTATAGCTAATTCTAGTAGCTCTATAGTATATATACTATCGTAACGTATACGCGGCGCGATAGTAACCTAGGATAGAGACGTACGCGTCGAATGCCTACTAGACGATATAGTAGATATTAATATTATCTTACGCGAGTTTGTCCTCTAATACTAGCCCTAGTAGATTGCTAGTACTATCCTTCCTAGTACCGATAGCTTCTAGGGGGAACGCGGATACTATTACGGAGCGTATACGCTAAGCCTACGTATCGTAGACTTATTAGGTTAGGACCGCGTAATAACCGGTACCTTTTACGCCTTCGAAATACCTAACCTAGATCTTATACTAGGTAGGCCTTAGCGAAGGGACTAGTAGGCAATCGTAAATAGCGTAACGGATACGTAGACCTATAGTACTAGTAGCGAGGTAAGACCTATCGTAGTAAGCGAGCTATAGTAGTTCTTTAAAGAAATACGTAACGCGACGTATATATATATAGTAAGTATACGTAATACCGGTAGAGCGGCTAATAACCCTAATCTACTAGAAGAGTTTAAGGACTTTATAGATATCTTTACTATAATACTAGAGGCTCGACGCTAGCTATACGCTAACGTAGAGTACTCGATCGACTTAGTCGATAGGAGGAAGCCTCCCTATCGCCCCCTATATTATTAGTCGAAGCGGGAGCTCTAGGTCCTTCGAGAATACCTTATTAAGATAGTAGAGAATAGGTAGATTAGGCCTAGCGTAAGCGAGGCAGATACGCCTATCTTGTTCGTACTAAAGAAAGATAGGAGTCTTTAGTTATATATCGATTATAGGGATCTTAATAAGATTACTATTAAGAATCGCTATCCCCTACCTCTTATTAGTAAGATAATAGATAGGTTAAAGGATACGGAATAGTATATATCCTTAGACCTTGTCGACGTATACTATCGTATTCGTATTAAGCGAGGCGATAAGTAGAAGACTACGTTTCGTACGTACTATAGATACTTCGAGTACCTAGTAATACTATTTAGGCTTACTAATGTACCTACTACCTTTTAGGAATATATTAACCGAGCCTTAGTAGGCCTAGTTAATATTTACTATATAGTCTACCTAGATAATATCCTAGTATATAGTAAGAATAAAGAGTACTACGTACGCGACGTACGCGTAGTACTTAAGAGGCTTAGGTAGTTCGGCTTATATACTAACTATAAGAAGTACTTATTCTAGAGGAAATAGATAGAGTTCCTAGGATTCATCGTTAGTACTAAAGGCGTATCGATAGATAGGAGTAGGATAGACGTAATTACTAAGTAGCTACGTCCTTCTATCCTTACTAAAGTCTAGTCCTTCCTAGGGTTCTACAATTTCTACTATAGGTTTATACCTAACTACTCTCGGATTATTATACCTCTAATAGCCCTCTCTAAGGGAGCTAAGAATAGCCGAAAGCCGGGTCTAATCTAGTAAGGCGTAAGCGAGAAGTAAGCGTTTAAGAGTCTAAAGGATACGTTCTATTTAGTATCGCTATTTAGGTACTTTAACTCTACGTAGTCCCTACGCCTCGAAACCAATACGTCTATATTCGTATTAGCTAGTATCCTCTTATAGTAGGTAGAGGATAGTAACTAGTACCCTATCGCTTTCTAGTCGAGAAAGATAATATCCGTAGAGACTAACTACGAGACCTATAACTAGGAGCTACTAGTAGTAGTCGAGTCCTTTAAGTACTAGAGACTATACTTCGATAGCTCGTAGTATATAGTACGCGTACTTATAGATTACGCGAACCTAAAGGGGTTTACGACAATAAACTAGTTAGTAGGTAGGTAGGCAAGGTAGGCAATCTTCCTAGCCCTATTCGATTTTACTATCGAATACTAAGTAGGAAAAAGGAACCCTATAGATACTCCTTCGAGGAGAAGCGACTACGAAGGCGAGACGTAGGCGATAAGTAACCTATTACTAACGCTATAAGCTAAGCTCTTAGTCTAGTTAGATCTTTCTAGGGAGGTAGAGCCTATTACTAAGCGTACTTCTATAATATATATCTCTATATAAGAGGTAGCGACGACGTATATAAAGTATAGTAGCTTCGTATACTACCTAGCCCGAATCGCGGCTATAGTAGTTAAGGATAATAGATCCTACTACTAGGTACTAGACCTACTACTTAGTTTTATACGTACCCTATAGTAGCTAGAGCCTATAGTAAAGGAGCTATACGAGGCTACTAAGGAGACTAGTACCTTTAAAGAGTATTCTATTCGAGAAGATATTCTTTTCTAAGGCGAGGCGATCTATATACCTAAGGACCTCGCGTTAAGAACGTAGGTAATGCGTATATACTACGATAATTCCCTTATAGGACATTTCGGCTAAGCTAAGATAGTTAAGCTAATACGTAGGAAATATACCTAGCTAGGGCTAGCTTATAAAGTTTCGGAGTATATCTCTATCTATACTATATACTAGAGGTCGAAGGCAAGGCGCTATCGCCTATATAGCGAGTTAGCTACGCTACTAATGCCTACTAGACCTTAGTAAGAGCTAACAATAGACTTTATTACCGATCTACCGCTAAGAAAGCTCGGTATCTACGTCTATACTACAATACTCGTAATAGTCGATCGCTATACGAAGATAAGCCTCTTTGTACCTACTATAAAGAAGTATATAGTAGTAGAGCTAGTAGATATCTTTTAAAGAGAGGTAGTCTAAAGGTTTAGAGTCCTAGCTAGAATAGTTAGTAATAGAGGATCTCTATTTACTAGCTAGTTTTAGAGCGACTTTTAATACGAGACGTATATAAAGCGTAAGCTTAGTATAGCGTTCTATCCGTAGACTAACGGGTAGACTAAGCGTACTAATTAGATACTAGAATAGTACCTAAGGTATTACTAATCTAATAACTAGGTAGACTAGGTATCTTAGCTCTCGTAGGTAGAGTTTACGTATAATAATAGTATATACCCTACGCTACGTATAAGCCCCTTCTATGTACTATATAGGTATAATCCGGATATTACTCCTATATTATTACCTATAGCTCGGAACGAGCTATCTAAGGGAAGGATACTAGTAGCGATCGATATTGCGGAAAGACTACGAAAAGCGTACGAGACGCTTACGTAGCGCTAGAAGACTATAGCGAAATACTAAGCTAAGTACTATAATACTAACTATAAGGCTTAGAAGTATAGTATTAGTAACCTAGTACTATTGTTATCTAAGAATATTAGACTAGATCTACTAAAGAAGAAGCTTAGCCTAAAGTATCTCGGCCTATTTCGTATTATTAATATAGTAGGAGCGTAGGCGTATCGCTTAGCGCTACCTACTAGTACGAGAATCTATAGTGTTTTCTATAGATCCCTACTCGAGCCTTAGAAAGGACGCGAGGGCGAGGAGTATAAGGTTAGTATACTAGTTATAGAGGATATAGATAAGTAGCGCGTAGAAGAGATCGTAAAGAAGAAGGTATAGAAGGAAGAGACTTACTACCTTATTAGGTAGGTAGGCTAGCTAGAAGAATATAATACTTAGGAACTAGTAGATTATATAGAAGACTTAATAGCGCTTAATGCCTTTAAGGCGTAGACGAGACATAGTTAGAGAATATAAGAATAAGATAAGATAGGATTAATAGTATATACTCGTTTCGCTATTAATAAGGGCATTTAGCCTAGCTTAGAATAAAAGAAAATAATACGTTCGCGACGCTTACGCGTCGTAGGTATATAACCTACTAACTAGCTCTATAGAGCTAGTTACTCTTGTAACTATTAGTACCCTCTACCTTATTAGATATAGGTAGGAAGCCTATAGTAGTATTAACTACTACTATAGCTATATAGGCCCCCTTTAGGGCGAGGTTCTATCGTAGTTAGTATACGCTTAATAGGCGATAGAGGCGCGAGGGAGATGCGTACCTAGCGGCCGATCTCTACTAGACTAGCGAGGTTAATATTAATACGCTCTAAGATAGCTACTAAGTCTAGACCGTTAATAGTAGCTAGCGCGACGCTAGCGCCGCGATTACGCTTAAGCGGCGTATCGTCGCTAGTAATCTTATTCTTATTACGGTAGTAGCTATTTAGGGAGTTCTTAACCTCTAGAAAAGTTAAGCGATTAGTAGACGTAACGCGTATAAAGAGAAAGCGATACGTATAGTTAGCGTATAGGTCTAGGCGCTCGTTAATCTAGTCTAGATCGATCTAAGCCTATATAAGATTATTCCTATACTTAGGGTTAAGTAGGTCGTAGGTAGTATAGTTAGCGTAAGCTACGCGTATACGCTATAGTAGCGAGACGAGATATAGTACTATAACTAGCTTATAGGGATAGTGCCCCTTAGTATAGCGCTAGTACTTCTTCTTAGTAGTAGGATACATATTACTATCTAAGTATATATCGTTTAGATCCTCTATAGCGAGTTAGTTACGAGGCGCGTATAAGGCGCGCGTAGGGATTATTCTTACTATTAGTAGTTATATACTAGAAGTATCTACTATAACCTTCTATATTAGGCCTAAAGCGCTTAGTAGCTATATAGGATAGTAGGACTAGCGGCGCTACGCTTACGTAACGCTACCGGGATACTAGTAGGGTCTATACTAAGAGTAGTATAAAAATTATTAGTTAAAGTATAAGAGGAGCTTACGTAGTACTAGTAAGGTACTAGCGCGGTATAGGTAGAAAGCTTAGAAATAGAGGAAGTTTTTAGATAGACTATAGACACTACTTATATATAGGCTACCTAGTTACTAATTATAACAATTAATATATTCTTAGGAATACGCTAGATCTACCTAGTAACGTTACTAGCAAATATAAAAATTCTACTATATAATAACGAAGAGTTTTCGTATAGTAACTAGCTATACGAAGTAGTAACGTACGCGAAGCGTATTCGAAGTACTAGAGGCGCGAGACGATATATAGATAGGATAGCTTAATAGGAAGTTAGGTTTGTCTATAGCTAGGGATAGCTATACTAGGAGAAAGGGGATAATTGTAAGGACCTCGATAAGGTAAGGTCTCTTACTAAGCCCTAAGTATACTAAGCGGCGCGCGCTAAGAGCGTACGTAGGACGTACGTAACTCGTATAGTCTTTTTAATCTAGCGCGCTACGTAATCCTTTTAGGAGGCACTTATTAGTTCTACTACCTACTATGTTATCGATTAGGCGGATATTATATACGTTACTATATACCTAGCCCCTAATAATTAGGTAGGTTAGCGCGACTATTCTACTATTTAGATAATATTCTATAGGTCTTGTTTCGTAGTATTGTATCCTCTAACGATTTACGCTTTCGTATAGAAACTAGCTTTATACTAGTAGCTAATACCTCCGAGATTTCTAGCTCTTACTTAATACTCTATTATATACTACGCTAGCTAATCTTAGTAGGCATACTAGTTCTATAAGGGACGGCTTTTAGTAAGGGCTTTAGTAGGTCTACTAGCTTTAGTAGAACTATATTCCTATAGGTAGAGGACTTAGTAGTAATAGAGGGAGTAGATTACTAGAAAGGGCGTTCCGGGTTAGGAGGTACGGTTTCCGCTATACCCTTCGATCTCGTATATATTATAGGCTCTTCGTTACTTATCTCTTTACCTAGTAGTCTATTCTCTTTATCCTAATCGTTATTATCGTCCTTATTATAGGTAGACCTTAAGAATTAGCTCTAAGAAATATCGTTAGATTAGGTAGATAGGTTATCGAATAGATCTATAGTATATATACTATATACTTCTTAATAATATACTTGTTTATCGAAGGGAATAGTATTAGGTAGACCCTACGTATATTACTATAGAGATTAGTATTTAAATTTACGTAGAATAGTATAGGAGGACGATCTAGGCAACTACGAAGATTCTATAGGTAGGCTACTAGGCAAATTATTATATTCTATAGTAATACTATCTCTACTATTAGACTAAGTCTTAGTAATAATATTATAGTATATTCTATATAAAAAACGCGTATTTAGATATATAATAATAATATTAGTAGGTAGAGTTCTATATTGGTACATAGGTGTCGAATCCCGGGTCGGAGCGCGTCTAGGCCCTTTTGCAAATTAGAATAGATTTAGCGGTTCGGGAGCGGGCCATGACGCGGGCCGAAGAAATGCACAACAAACGCTCACGTTGGCTCTTTTCATTCTGCTCTTTCCGTAACAGACATCCTTCAATGCAGCCATACCTATACGTCGCAAGAGCCGCTTTGTTCTTCCCACAGCCAGTCACAATTGCGAGCTGGTCCAGACCATGAACCTGACAACAGCTGCGCATTAAACACAACTGCGATGGCCCCTGAACAGTCTTCACGCGACAGGCTAATATCACGCCTTGCCTATCAGCCCAGGCACATCATGAGTGGCATGATTCCGCCCACAAGATCACCGACGACCACTGGCGTTGAGCACAACGCGAGCGCGACTACTTCCCTTGGCAACCTGGACAAACTTCCACTTGAGCTCGTACACTGGATCCTCTCAATGTTGGATGTGCAAACATTGTCAAGAATAACCCGAACATGCATGCGGGGTATAGCAGTCGTCGAATCCCTACTCGAATATCGCGACCTGGTACGATACGCGCCCCAGGCCATAGCCGCGCTTGGTTCAACTAAGCTTCTTCACCGGTATTCGGCACACGCACTCTATACCGCTCTGCGCTCTGCATCTTGCTGGTCGTGTGGCGACTTCGGCCCATTCCTTTTCCTACCGACCTGCGACCGGTGCTGCTATGAGTGCCTCTCCCGAAACCAGAGTTTGTGGGCGATTCCTTGTTCAGAAGCGCAAGAAGCCTTCGATCTCTGCGCTGCCAGCATAAAGAACTTGCCTCTGCTGCATAGTCTCCCCGGTCGGTATCATGTCAAGCATAGCGTCACTTCCAAACGACGGCTTCAACTCGTCAGCGTGAGAGCCGCCAAAGAGCTGGCCATTAAGCAAGGCAAATCTGTGGAATACCTGAAGCATTATATCCAAAATCGACGTATAGCGGGACTACCACTGGACAAGTACTACAAGCTGCGTTGGCTGTTAGAGGCTCCGTTGCAAGCGCCTGGAAATAGTATCTTATTTCAGCCAACCCAAGCTAACGTACCCAACGACAAGTTCTGCGGTATGGCATCTGTACCGTTCCCATCCCTATCTACGGGCAGTCGCATTGAAAACGGGCTCTGGTGCTTAGGGTGCGAGAAAGCTTGTCGGGAATGGTCGCCTAATCGGCCACATGCAGCTCTGTCTCATCTCGTGGCTTCGGGAGTCGATGTGAAGCGCACGCTTTACACTATGCAGCACGTTGCACGATCGGAGAAGGAATTTGTCGAGCACATAACGAAGTGCGCTGGTGCGAAGGAAATGCTTCCGGGTGTTGAAGCGAAACTACAAGATGTGATACTGGCATGATGTAATATTACGTCCGATCTGTTCACACTTGCTCCCAATTGATCCTCATGAAACCCCATATCCCAGTCCCAGCCTACCAGCAGCGTCTTCAGCTACGGGTCACAGGTTGACGTGTGGTGTACTGAGTCGTAGCCTTGTTGTCCTTGGGCATATGCTTCGGACAATAGTTTCGCGAGGTCTGCTCATCTCTGGTTGTCGTAGCGCACTGGAGGTTGGTCTGAGCATTGTATTTTTCATCGCACTGTTTGAATTCTCCCTTCGCCCGGCAACCACACTGGTAAACATGATAGACTTGGGTGCACATGTTTTCTCCTTTGAGCAATCACTCAGGCCTAGAAGGTCATGTCAACATGCAGGCCAATCGGCGCTATTCATGATCGGCTCTCACTGACCACGGTGTTTGAAAAAGTGGCAAAGTAATGAGCGACACACTTATTACCTTTGAACTGTTCGCTGGTCATATATTTAAATAATGCTCAGCCTTGCAAGGCTGCATCGAATCTCCTCTCTGCAAGCTAATAATTGTTACTGATATGCGCCTCGATTCTCAAAGCGCCATATCTCAGCCAGTCAGCTGCCACGTCCAGAAGTCCAGAAGGCAGAAGACCACATGCAGAGGGCACATGCAGACGTGGCTGCTGCTGACTGGCTGAGATGTAGCACACTGAAAATCGACGTCTGCCTTCCGTGCGCCCCTCAGGCCGCCGCATGGCGAGCAACCGGCCACCTGATTGGCGTCTTTCCGATGACAGTACATGTAACACACAGTCGTTACGTCTCTACATATTAGCGCCACGAATTCGCCTCTGGCATGGTCCAAAGTCGACCGTCTTGTACTGTACTGTGACTTGGCGGCACTAAGACTATAACTGATGCCAGAGCAAAGTATTGTCGTTCTGAATCAGCACATCGACGAGGAAGATGCGGTCTATCGGATGATGGTAGGAGAGGCAGTGGGCTATGTTATGATGCCCGCAAATTTGTTCGACGAGGACACTATGTGTCGTCCATACCTTCTTATTCCTAGACTCCCAAGACTTCCGCCGGGACCGTGGACAAGAGTGCAGATTTCACGAAAGTCTCAGCATGGCCCTCTCGAGGTCAACGCCACCAACGACCCGCTGCCGGCAGTGGAGAGCACCTGGCACCAACAACGCATCGACGTACTAGGTTTACCAAAAATCAAAGATTACCGTTCAAATGTCTACGAAGTCGTCTACCAGGGCGAGCCCGCTATTGCCAAGATAGCGGCTTTCGATTGGGACTTACAGCGCATTGACAGAGAAACCTGGGCGTACTCGGTCTTGGATCGATACCAGCGCCAAAATTCGCAAAGCTGTCGAATCGCTGCGCGATTTCTTGGTCACCTAACAGAAAACGATCGGGTCATGGGAATTTTACTAGAGAAGTTGGAGGGGCAGTACGCCTCTGTCGGGAGGTTGGAGGCCTGCGAGGAGGCGCTTCGTAGTTTTCATAAGATGGGTCTTGTCCACGGCGACGTCAACCGGTACAACTTCATTGTTGCGAAGAATAGTGGTCGGGTGAAGCTGGTCGACTTTGAGCATGCAGAAAATTTTGATGAAGGAAAGGCTCACAAGGAGATCGAATCCTTGGCCTCAGAGCTAAGTGAGCAAAGTGGACGGGGCGGATCGACCGAGTACGCGGCTTGAAAGGGAAGCTTTTCGCTCCAAAGATCATACCACTCTTCTGCACTTGCGAGACCTCGTCTGCGATTGTAACCCTATGTTGCCGTCCTCAAGCAAACATCGAAGAAACTCTACATCTCAGACGGGAGCAGGATGCAGCCAAATCACACTCCGATTGCCCTATACTACGAAGTACGCAAAATTAGTAGAGGGACAACAAGCACGAGAGATGTTATATAGTTCGTATAATAAATAATACGGAAGAGGAACGAATAACGTAGTATTAGCTCTATTTATATACTACTTAAGAGAATATATATCTTAAATTAGTATAGTATAATAATAAAGATAGACGTAATTTTCCTTATAACTTAGAGATCCTCTATAGTACTATTATTAAGTACTATACTATTCTAGAGCTAAGATAGAAACTAGTATAACTCGCGGCTCGTATCGAGACGCTAGATAGACTATCTAGTAAGAAACGAGAGTATAATAACGAGAACTATAGTAGTTTAAAGAAGAAGTACTACTTTAATAACTATAGTAGTAGTAACGAGTAGAACGGACGCGATAAGAAAGTAGGTAATAAGCCTATATAGACTAAAGACTCGAAGCCTAGTTAAGATCTAGCTATAGTAGAGTACTATAGTTATAGAAAAAAGGATTACTATAAGACTAACTATTCTAATAAGTATCTATAGAAGAATAGCGACTTATAGGCTATATATAAGGTTAAGGTAGCTAATAAGGGAAAAGGTAAAGTACTAGCTAAAAGCTAAGGATAAGTACTATAGCCGATTCTAGTAGCTCTATAGTATATATACTATCGTAACGCGTATATAGTATAATAGTAACGTAGAATAGAGACGTATACGTCGAGTATCTACTAGATAATATAGTAGATATTAATATTATTTCGCGCGAGTTTGCTCTCTAATACTAATCCTAGTAGATTACTAATACTATCCTATCTAGTACTAATAGTCTCTAGAGGAAACGCGAATACTACTATAGAGCGTTTATATTAAGTCTATATATTATAGACTTATTAGATTAGGAACGCGTTATAACTAGTATCTTTTACGTCTTTAAAATACCTAATCTAGATATTATACTAAGTAGGCCCTAGTAGAGGGACTAGCGGATAGTTATAGATAGAGTAATAGATATATAGATCTATTATAGTAAGTAAACTATAGTAGTTCCTTAAAGAAATACGCGATACTAACGTAGCTACTAAGAACTCTAATCTATTTAAGGAGTTTAAAGACTTTATAGATATCTTTATAATAATACTAGAGGCTCGATACTAGCGATATACTAATATAGAGTACTTAATTAATCTAGTTAATAGAAGGAAGCCTTCTTATTATCTTCTATATTATTAGTCGGAAAAATAGCTCTAGATCCTTTAGAGGTATCTTATTAAAATAGTAGAGAATAGATAGATTAGGCCTAGTATAAGCGAGGCGGATACGCCTATCTTATTTATACTAAAGAAAGATAGAAGTCTTTAGCTATATATCGATTATCGAGGGCTTAACGAGATTACTATTAAGAATCGTTACTCTCTACCCCTTATTAGTAAGATAATAGATAGGCTTAAGGATACGGAATAGTATATATCCTTAGATCTTATTAACGTATACTATCGTATTTATATTAAGCGAGGCGACGAGTAGAAGACTACGTTTCGTATATACTATAAATACTTCGAATATCTAGTAGTACTATTTAGGCTTACTAATATATCTATAATCTTTTAGGATTATATTAACTAAGTCTTAGTAGGCCTAGACGTTCTAGTAGGTTAGGTTAGATTAGGTTCGGATTTTAATCTAAATCTAATCTAATTATCTAGATAAGTAATTCGAGTAGTTCTAATCGAGTACTATATACTACGTATTATATACCTCTTTTATATAACCTTAACGGAAAAACATGTCTAACTCCTATACTAAGGCGCTAGCGCCTACGAGCGTAGGAGATACAAATATACCTCTCTAGGAATAACGTAGCGACGGTAGACCTAAGGAAAGGTAGAGGGAGGAAGGGATCTAGCCTCTACCCTAAAGCTAGCCTAAAGGCTAACTAGTACCTAAACCGGGCCCTAAAGGCCTAAAAGACTAGCCTAACTAGCTAAAAACGAATAGTAATATCTAAAAGAATCTACAAACCCTTATAGAAGATATCTAAAAGGTACTAGACGCTTCCTAGGCCCTAGATTTCTTATCTCTCCTCTCCCTCCTCTAGTAGGCTTAGACCTAACTCCTCTACTAACTAAAAGACACTAATACTATACACTCCCTCTAAATCTATATATAGAATCTCTAAACTAATACGAAGATACCTAAACTAAGAATATAGGTATAGGCTACCTCCTAAGGCTAGCTAGCTATACTAAGTATATAGAGAATTCCTCTAGAAAGTTATATAATTACAATAAGGGTTAGCTATAAGAAAGAGTAAGAAAAGATAAAAGGCCTTTCTAACTAAGAGATACTATAGGGACTTAAAGACCTAGGGGTAATCGCTATTAAGAAACTTAAGAGTAGTAACCTTAGGATCTTTATAGTATCTAAACCTACTAAAGACAAGTTAATAAACGAACTAGGATAGATATAGGAGACACTCCCTAGTACTATAGTAGAGGCTCTAATATACTAGGTACTAGTCTACGGTTTTAGGACCGTATGTTTTAACCCTAAGGACCTAAGCTATATATATATAAGATCTAGGAAGAGAATAGAAGACTCTACCCGAATCTTAAGATATCCTAGGTAGCCTAGCTAAAAAGCCGAAAGGCTATAGAAGGCAAGATACATTCCTCTATTATCCTAAATATATAGAGCTTAGCTTAAGTAAGGGAAATTATATAGAAAGGCCTAGTATCCTAAGGTACCCTCCTTACTATAGAGGAGTTTAATCCGAAGTAGAGACCTATACAATACCTAAAGTATAGACAATTTAGATACGTCGTAAAGTACTATAGAGCCGAATAGGTATATAGAAAATATGTAGGACTATATAGAATAGACGAATACTAAGGAATACTAAGGAAGTATAGTAACTATTAAGATACCTATATAGTATAGTTAGTATTATATAAGATAAAACAAGTAGCTATTATAAAAGCAAGGGCATTTAGAGCCTAGATAACTAAGAGCTAGAGCTACCTAACCTACCTAAAAGACCTAAAGGACTTAGAAGGGTAGATAATTATTAGGTCTAAGAGAAAAGTTTAAAGTACAAGCCTAGACCTAGAAATAGACGATAGGTTAAGAAGGCTACTAGGGAGACTAGTAGGCACAAACTCTACTACCCTAGTAGATAGATTATAGAACAATAAGATCTCCTCCCTATTCCTCCTAGCTATAGGCTAAGAAGGGTAACTAAGCTAGAGCTAGAGCTAGGAAGCTATAGAAGACATATAGGCATACTAGAATACCTAAGATAGATAGTAGCTAAGGGAAGCTTACTATCCTATAGTATAATACTAACTATAGCGTAGACAAGATCCAAATCCTATTCCTCTAATAGCTAGATCCGAAGGAATACTAGGTAGTAGTAATCTAAGAACTATAGATTAGCCCTAGTAATAGGAATATAGTAGTATATCTAGGATACTATACTATACTCCTAGGAGTAGTATATCTAAGGGTTACTATATATATATCTAAGGGGATTAGTATACAAATATAGAATACAAAAGAATACTCGGAAGACATAATTATAGTCCTACTAGGGGATTTCAACCTATACTATCCTAGGTAGGGAGGGAATAATACCTAGAACTAATACTAGGTAGTAGACTACCTTATTACTATTATAGAAAAGGCCTATCTTAACCTACTACTAGAGCTAGGCACAATTATATAGGAGACTCCTAGGAGCTATTAGACTCTAGACCTAGTATTTAGGACTATAGGAATCTAACAAAATATATAGGAATATAGAACAAGGATAGACTTAGAAATAGGATTAGACTATATACTAATCCAAACTATAATCCTATAGGCTTAGACTAGTACTAGAGCCTAGATATAAAGACTATAGTAGAAAAAGATAGACTAGGATAAGATTAGGGCTATAATAAAGAATGAGGTATAAGAAATCTCTACTAAAGTAATAGATATACTATAATAGCTTAATGTAATAGCCTAGAAGGTCTAAGAGATACTTACTAGAGTAATCTAAGAGGATATCCTAAAGGCTAAACTATCTAAATATACTAAAATAATATAGTTAAGGGAGTATAGTAAAGTAGTAAAAAAGATAAGATATCTAAAGAGGGAATAGAGCTAAGATAGAATAGAAGGGAACCTAGTAGGATACCTAATAGCCTTATAGGCTAAAGGCAAGTAGATTAGGAAAGATAGGAACCTAGGCTAGAGAGCTATAGTTAAAGAAATTACTAAGGACCCGAATAGGATCTAGAAGCTAGCTAGATAGGCTAGGAAAGGGATAGGCTAAAGATACCCCCTTCTATAGTTCCTAGAGATTAGGAATAAGGATAGTATAATATAAATAGAAAACTAAGGGAAGGTAGAAGTACTAGCCTAACACTTCTTTCTAGAGCTAAGAATAGCTAACCTAGGAGATATACAAAATGTATCCTATCCGAGTCCTTTCTAAATAGAGGAAGAAGTTAGAATAGGAGAACTCTAGAAGATACTTAATAGGCTCCCTAAGGGTAAAGCCCTAGAACCTAACTAGATTATTAATCTAATACTTAAGGAATATAGATAGGAACTCGGACCTATACTATATAAGTTCTTTATAGTATGCCTACAATAAGGATACTACCCTAAACCCTTTAAATACTCTATAATAGTTGTCTTAAAGAAACTATAGAAGCTAGACTATACTAAACTAGGAGTATATAGACCTATAGTACTACTAAACACCCTAGTAAAGGTCCTAGAGGCTATTATTATAGGGAGAATAAGCAAAGAAGTAGAAGAAAGGGATCTCCTCCCCTAATCCAAAATAGGAGCTAGACTAGGAAGATCTACTATATTAGCCCTAGAGCTAATAATAGAATAGATCTAGATAGTCTAGAGAATAGACCTAACAATAGTAGTATTGATACTATACTTAGATATATTAGAAGTATTCGATAATTTATTATATTAGAGAGTAATATATAATATTATGTCGAGCTAAGGAGGGCCGATAGGTATAAATGGATCATAAACTACAATAGAAGCTACAAGGAATAGTAGGGGCCAAAGTAGGAATAGCAAGTATGTTATTAATATCTATAGGTTAGAGTTTAGCCTAAAAGGTGTTAGCTTGGATTAGTCACATGATTATTATCATGTGATCTAGTCTGCTTAGCATCCCCTACTAGGTAACTAACTAGACTACATATTCTAATACTCCTACTTAGATTAGTTGGTCTACAACCCCAATTCCAACCAATACAATCTAATAAGAACTTTAGTTAGCCAATCAGATGCAATGGCTTCTAGATTAGCATAGTGTATCCAATCTACTAGGTTCAATTCCTAGATCTAGTGTTTGCTTACTCGGGGTTTGAACTCTCCCTAAGCAAGTACTTTTATCCCTTTATACTAACTGTAATTGTCTAATGAATTCCTAGAACTATGGCCCTATCTTTAGCTTAGTTAGGCTATTAGCTACTATCTCTTTTGTTAGAGTGTATTCTACTATAACCTTTCTTTACTACTAAAGATTTCTAACCTTGTTGAAACTAATATTAATATGTTTTAATCTCTTATGAGTATAAGTATCTTTAATAAGAGTCAAAGCTACCTAGTTATTACCCATGATCTAAACAGGTCTAACTTTATTCACTATATTAGAATTTCCTTTAATTAATAGTTGGAATGAGTATTCTCCTACTAACCATGCATAGTCTATCTCCCTTAGGAGTGCTATAAGGAACTAAGATTGCTTTGTATATGCATTTATTGCTATGTACTTAGCTTCTATAGTTAATATAGTAACTAACTTCTACTTCTTACTCATCTAAGAAACTAGTAATCTATAGAGAAAGAAGATGCTTCTAAGGATCGAGACTCTATTAGCTTTGTCTATTATATAATTAGAGTCTAAATATCCTATTAGCTTTCCTCCTCCTCTCCTAAACATTAACCCTAGGCTTAGGAATAATCTTAGGTATCTAGCTAGTTTTCTAAGCGCTTTTAGATGTCTCTTGGATAGATCTAATACATATGATCCTAATCTTCTAAGGGCAAAAGCAATGTTAGGTCTTGTTATAGTCATTGGCTATATCTATGTACTATTCTAGCTTTAGTACTCTGTCTTGTTATACCTTTCTTTATTTAAGTTAGATTTTCTTAGACTCTCATAGCTATCAAGTAGTGATAAGGTTAGGTAGGCCATTTCTTTAGTCATTCTAAACTTAGCAAGGTTTTCCTAGATATAGTGTTCCTAGTCTAGCTTTAGAGTACTATTCTTTCTATCTCTAGTAAGCTTCATCCTAAGAATTTTGGTTAGTTTACCTAGGTCTTTGATTTTGAATACCTTGCCTAGTTCCTTCTTGAACTAGAGAACATCTTCTAGCTTTAGTACTACAATAGGAATGTCATCTACATAGGTAAGGATTATTAGGTTCCTTCCTCTATGAATAAGCAAACATAGGTCTACCTCTAACTAGTAGAATCCTATTTCCTCTAGCTTTAAGATACATAGCTTGTTCTAGTCTCTTGCTACTTGTTTTAGGCTATATAAGCTCCTTAGGATTTTTAGGGCTATGCCCTATAGGACCTCTATACCGGGTAGTAGGATTATAAAGATGTCTTCTTGTAGGGTACTTTTAGTAAATGTATTGTTTACATCTACTTAGTATAGCTCTAGATCCTTTTTACATATAGTAGCTATAAACACTCTAAGTGTATTATGCCTAACTATTAGTACAAATGTCTCCTAGAAATCTATCCCAAATTTCTAAGAGAACCCCCTTGTAACTAGTCTTGCTTTAAACTTATTAATTGCTTTACTAATTAGTCTCTTTATATTAAATACCTATTTTGAAGTAACTAGGTTTGCTCCTTTTAGTAGAACTACCTAATCTTAGGTGTAGTTGCTTCCAAGCGTAGTTAGTTCCTTCTAGATTGCATCTTCCTATATATGACCCTATTTAGGATCTTGTATTGCCTCTTAGTAGGTTCTTAGGATTAGAACCTCCTATCTTTATATAATCCCTAGTATAAAGGTAGGGAATGTAACCTTATAAACATACTCTAGAAGTTCATCTATCTAATCTATACTTAGATCTAGGTCTTTCATTATATAGATGAAGGCCCTATAGTGCTTAGCTTCTAGGAACTCATCCTCCTCTAATTCTCTTAGTCTCTTCTATATAGTTAATCTTGTAATCATACTATACACTCTTTCTTCCCTTAATCCTTTATTAGAGATTGATCTCCTTCTCTTTGAATTCCCCTCCTAAGCCTAGACATCCTAGTTGTCTTGCCGAGGTTTCTCTTAGCTCTAATTAGGGGCTTACTGTTTCTCTTGGCTCTAATTAGGGGCCTACTATTTATTATTTTGTTCTTTTTTTTCTAGATTAACCATTACTTAATATTGGTTAATGTCCTTTAGTAGTAGAGGTAGTTGGATCTACAATGGTTTAATATCCCGGTTCTCCTTCCTTAGTCTACTAACTAGGTTCCTTACTAGAGCTTAGCTTGGCTAGTTGAGTCTAGGAACATTTAATGTTATATCCCCTCCTTTCTTATTCTCAAACTAGATAGCATTATTATAAGCTCTTATAGCTTTTATATTAGGCTCCTAGAATAGCTATATCTTTAATGTATTAGGCACATACCTAATGAAAACAGCATCCTTGCCTCTATTCATTAGTTTGTCTAATCTTATCCTAGCCGGCTAAGATTTAGCGTCTATATACATAACTGCTTTACATCCCTAGACTCTAAAGTGTAATGTAGAAGGTCTCTTTCTAGTAAAAGCTTCATCGGGTGAAACTTTGAATCTATCTATATCTAGACTATTTAGGAGAGCATTTCTCATAATAGTATAGGTAGCTAATACTTCTAGCTAGAATTCAACTAGTATGTTTGAATCTTCTAGCATTGCCCTAATATACTCCTTAGATATCTAGATTAACCTTTCTACAACTCTATTTTAGATTGAGTTATATGCTTTAGTTATATAATAAGAGATTCTAGATTCTTTCTCCTACTACTTAAGTAATGTAAGTAATTCTCTTGCTCTATTACTTCTTACTACCTAAAGCTAATTCCCTAATTGCAATTTAGCTTTTCTTCTCTATCCCTATAGTACATTTGCTACATCTTCTCTTAATTTTAATAGGAATACCTACTTCTTTCTTGAAAAGTTGTTAATAATCTTAAGCTACTATTTGAAACCTAGTCTTAAGACAGGTAATGGTCTACAGATATTAATTAAGACAAGGGTAAGCCTAGCTAGCTTTCTCTTAGTCTCCTTACCTCTATGTTTTTTTATTTTGGCTAAAGAACACACCCTATAGGGCTAATGCTTTGTAGGGATAGGAATTTTGTCCTTTAGGTTAGTTACTTTGTAGAGGTCTTTTAGCACTCCTTTTCCAAAGTGTCTAACTCTTCTATACCATAGCTCCTACTAATCCTAGTTAGTCTAGGCTATAAGTATATAGGCTTTATTATTTATTAAGTCCTAGGGAATGCATGCATATGCGAGCTTATCTAGGTCTTAGCTAATTTCCTTGAATAGCACTCCTCCTAAAAGCCTTGTCTAGACAACTAGCTTTCTATTAGGTAAGTAAAGTATGAATTTTAGTAGTTAAATACTAAACTACTTACTAAACTAGTTCTAAGAAATAAGATTGACTCTAAGCCTAGGTATAAAGAGAACACCTTTCAATACAATCTATTTGCCTTTCCTTCTACCTATAACTGTACTCCTAATATATATAGCTATTAAGTAGCTACCCCTAACCTTGATCTACTTTTTCTTCTTAAGAGGCTTTAGGTCTCTAAAGAGTAATTCTTGGTTAGTTATGTAGGTAGAAGCATAGGAGTTAAGTAGCTACTTAGATAGCTTATACTTACCTTTTACTTTAATAGTTAAATAAGCTACCTTATTAACATCTTCTTCCTTAGAGGGGAGAGATAATTTAGAGGATGCCTCTACATCTTGTACTACATAGGCTTTCTTAGAAGATGGTTTCCTAGTCTTCTTCTCTAGGGATTGTATCTTTAGGCTTAGTTTCTTTACTATCTCTTTAAGTTATTCTTTATCTAGTAAAGATCCCCTCCTAGCTCTAGATAGGGATTGTTTCTTTGCTATCCTATAGCT